>SADC01000519.1:0-75534 GCA_004194705.1 Ditylenchus dipsaci | reverse complement strand
ATTTATGTGCCCTTTTAGGCACAATGTTGCCCTAATTAGGGCACATTTTTTTTGGTCTCATTTATGTGCCCTTTTTAGGGCACATCGGTCAGAAAATGTGCCCTTTTCAAGGAAAAATGTGCCTTTTCTTTTTCGAAATTTTTGTCACTTTTTTTAACTTTTTTTTTTAATTTTTTTGTGTTTTTGACAGATTTTATTCATATTTCGGCCTATACATGTTTATATAGTTTACATATAAATACTCAAAATAATGACGGTAAATATCAGTGTTTTGCATGTAAATTGAGCATTCTCATTTCTAGATCTATATTTCTCTGCTTAAAGCGGCTCTTTTTTAGCAGCATGTCGCATGCGGTTGCGAATGCACATCCACAGAGCAATTCACAAGCCATGAGGAAAATCATGCCACCTAAGCTAAAGTCAGCCAACCAACAAGGGTTGCGTTTGAGTTTAGCCATGCCTGTAGTTGTGGAAAGCCACTCCACACGGTCCAACTCGCAATACCAGTGCCAACAGAGGATACTCCACCAGATATGAAAGCCTTGACAGTTCCTTGTTCTTGCTGTGAGTCTTGCTGCCTTCACTGGCACTGTCTCCAGATACTGATCGCCCATCATTTGAGTTTTCCATCACTAGAGTCACTGCCTCCATTGTTACCGCGGCCGCCACCTCTACCTGATCTACGTTTTGCTCTAAACAGAGCATTGTTTTCTGAAAAATTGTCATCTTTACTTGATTCATTAAGGTCAAAACTGAAAAGCCGTCCTTTAGTTGAAAAAGCCATCTTTTTTTTGTTTAAGAGAAAAAAAGTTGAATAGTGCCAGATATTAAAACAAATTATTGAAAAAAACGCTGTAAAAAATGTTCTGACAAGCTATCATTGTTGTTTAAAAGAAAATATCTTTTGGTGTAACAGTGATTTACGGCACATTCGGGAGCGGACTCACGATTCCAGGTGAAACGAGGGCTATCGACGCTTGAAATGGTCACTTAATTTCTTCAATGTCAGCGTGTGAATTTGTTGGTCTGCGTATTCTGGTCTTATGTTTATTTATCTTGACTTTACTACTGCTCACTCTAAAATTAAATATTATGAAGCTTACGTTGAACTCATGAATCCACTGAAATATTTCTTACTAGAGCTGGAAGTATAATTTTTATAAGAGTTTAAATTAATAAAATCAATGAACTTTAAGACTGATAAGACCCAACATCGAGTGTAATTCTACCAAATTTAGCGTTATTAGATTTAAGCTTAAAAAAATTATTGTTGATGATGACTCAACCATTAGCAGCTCCATTGCTCGCGCTGCTTTATTCTTTCTTGAGAAAAAAAAGACCAAGATGAATAAAAAATAGCACTTTGATCGGCTTTTTTTTGTGGATCCTCAAATAGAAACCAGTTATCCTCCTTGTGCCGAAAAGTTAAGCGTTGGAACTTAGAAGAGGTGAAGAACAGAATAAAGCAAACCTCATAATTTTTTTAGATAGTAAACGCTGTCCAAGCTGAAGCTTTGTTACTAGGAGATGGTTTACAAGACGCTGTGTTCCTAATTCACAGCAAAATAGTGGTTTCACGCATGTACTTCAAGCTGCCATCTATAACAATCTAGCGGCTAGTAATTCTTTAAATACCTTGGAATTCTGGAAGACATTCGAAAAAAGACTTCCTATGCTAGCTCAAGTTGCTAAAAAATATTTGCCATACAGGCTTCAAGCACGCCGAGCGAAAGAGCTTTTTCGCTACTACGTCTCAACGCAACAGAACTGCGCAATCGACTGAAACCTGATACAATTTTAAAGCTAATATGCTGAAATTTAATGGACCTGTAATACAATTATATATCTTAACTGTCGCATATCAACAAAAAAATTTAATGCTAGTTATTTTAACTATGTATAGGCCGAAATATGAATAAAATCTGTCAAAAACACAAAAAATTTAAAAAAAAAAGTTAAAAAAGTGACCAAAATTTTGAAAAAGAAAAGGGCACATTTTTCCTTGAAAAGGGCACGTTTTCTGACCGATGTGCCCTAAAAAGGGCACATAAATTAAGGCCAAAAACAATGTGCCCTAAAAAGGGCACATTGTGCCCTTTGCAGGGCACACAATTTTTCAAAAATACGATGTGCCCTGAAATGTACCCTTTAGGGCACATTTGTCGAACCCTGGCGATGCATACATGCTAAAAATATTAAAAGAAGAGGATTTTGAGCTAGACTTTGAAGCTGCTGCCAGCAATTGAAGTAGATCTCAGGTTCGATCATTTTTACACATTTTTTTTTTGTTTTTGTTGTTTTCTTGAAGGGAAAGTCGTTTTTTTAACTTTTTTTTTTACCAAAATTTGAATTTTCGGCTTCAGACATCAAGTTAAATGACTGTTTAAGAGTAGTATCACCTTATACTACCAAAACCATCTAAATTATATCCGTACCACCTGTATGGTACCCATACTAGCTGGAGCGTACCTAAACCATGAACGGAACCCAAACCGGGACCTACCAAGAGAACATATCTAATTGCTACACTTGGTGGATAGGTAAGGTAGAAGGGTACATATGGTAGAGAGTAGCTAGAGAGGAGGGTAACTGGTACATGAGGTAGGTAGATAGATAAGTTATTTGGATGGGTAGGTATGGTACGGGAATGGGTGGGTAGAAGGGTAAAAGGGTAGTAGGGTAGGTGACTAGCTAAGAAGAGTAGGTATGCCATAAGAGTGAATGGGCATGCCAAAGAAGTTATTAGTATTAGTACTAGTAAAGTAGGAAATGCCCCACTCACCGAGTTCAACAAAGACGTCCAGTACTTCATGTATCAATTGAATTGTGACCAGAGCACTAGCACTGAGCACTTGATTCATTACTTGCAGCAACAGAGAATCTGGTGAAATGTTGGATGCAGCATGTTCGGCGGTTCTGTTTTCTTCAAGAACTTTTCCCACATTGATCCAGCGTAGAGTTTAGCCTAGATTGAGTTGAACGTCCTTCTTGTCGCGGAAGAACACCAACGCCTATCTTAAAAGAGGCCAAAAATAAAAAAAGAAGCAGAGAAAAATAAATACCAGATTTTGAATTTCAGCAAGGGCAATTTTGCGGTCACTAGAACTAACAATATTCGCTGTGTTTAGATCGAGAAGTTTGATCGAAAGAAAATAGGATCGAAGTTACTTGATTCACTGTTCATCATCCGATTAAAACGACTGTTCAATAAATTTTTGAGCTTAAGAGCGAATTCTGGTGATGATCTGGTACTCTAAACGTACACAATAAACTATGTAATGCAACGTCACTCCTGTATTAAAAATATTCAATGAATATGTTATACGCCTTTTCTATACCTAGATAAGCACTGTTCAAGCCTTTGTCAGACCAAACATCACAAGTAAGAGAGAATCGACGAGCAGTTTTTTTCAAGTCGGCTTTTAAGGCTTGCTTCACAGTTTCCAGCTGATTTGTTAGCATGCTTTTTAGTGTGTTAAAGCTACTCGGGAAACTAAAGAAAGTGTGAGCTTGATATAACGATTTTTTCAAACCTCGATCTTAGGATTCATTTCATAAAAGAGTTTGCGAATCAAAAGATGAAGCATCAAATTTACGGACATGCACGGAATAGAAAGAACGTCGACGAAAGCTTTGTGTACTCTAGAGTCTCTGAACAGAAATACTTGTATCATTTCATATAAAACTAGTGGTGCCTGCTGTTCAGGTGGCAGTGTCCTCAGAAATTTGAGATCAAAGCTTCTTAGGCTGTTGCTTCTCCTTATACTTTAACTCCAATGCCGAGAGGCTGATGTTGGATGATTGCAGAGCCGCTAAAGTATTCGTCCGACTAAAAAATTGCAAGAGCAATAAAAAATGGTAACCTCTTGACATTCGCTACGCTTCCACTTGATTTCACCGTGCGAGTCTTCCTTCTTTTCATACATGTCCTAGATAGCGTTTCTGCGTCTCTTCTTCGCGCTCGAGCTTAGAGAATCACTTATCGTAGACATCTAAGAAGATATACATTGAGAAAAGAGAAGTCGCGCACACTGCACTACTGTGGGATTTTCACGTGGTATATTCACAGTCACACTAAAGTCACACTCACAGTTACTCTTAAGTCACAGTCACACTTACAGTCACACTAAAGTCACAGTCACACTCACAGTCACACTCACACTCACAGTCACACTAAAGTCAAAGTCACACTCACAGTCACAGGCACACTCATAGCCACACTAAAGTCACAGTCACAGTCACACTCACATCAAGTGTGACTGTGATTTTAGTGCGACTGTGAGTGTGATGTGAGGTGTGACCCTCACTGTGTGTGAGTGTGAGATGTGACTGTGGTTTTTGAAAACACTGCTCACCGCACAGATTTATTTTAAAGCACTTGTAATCAAGAAAAAAGTTATTACTCCAGAGTCTACACAAATTCAAACACTTCAGAATGAATTTAATTCGAATTCAAATTTTTGGCGTTCTGCCGTTTGTTACATTCTCTCTTTATGTGTAGGATTATGCCGTATTTTCTCTAATAGCTCACTCGTCTCTATTAACTCACCTCCCTATACTTTGAGGACCTATATCTCAGCCGTAAGCAAATATTTTACATCGTTGTTTATTGCATTTTCTTAACTCCCACGAGCTCTATCGATTCCACTTTTTAGATTTCGGTTGAGCACCCAAAAATCTCAAGATCGGCCTCAAAATTTTCCGATTTTCAAGGGGTTGAAAAATACCTCACCCGGGTGAGCTATTAGAGAAAATACGGTATGTATATTTGTGCACAATTAAGTATCTAAACGATTACAATGGGTCAAACGGCTCTAGGTGAATGCGTCAGCGGTGAATTCGTCAACCGGTGAATTCGTCAACGGATTTTCACTTGACATGGTTATGCGTATTAACTCGATATATTTTCATTATATAATATTTTAGGCTAGCTTGCGTTAGGCGGCGTTAAATTGATCCGCGGTTAATTGATCCCGGTTAATCGATCTCCGGTTAACTGAATCCTTTTAAATTGGTCTTCTAATAGGTTCGAGTCCCGGTGGTGGCAAACATTTTTTGTTGATTAGTCATACCGAGGTGTGGGCAAAGATCACATCAGTTCAGATCAGATGGCAGAAGATCAGATCAGATCGGCATTTTTTGGCATTTTCGATAGTCAAGTCAAAATCGGTTGACAAATTCACCAGTTGACAAATTCACCGTCGCCCAGGTCAAACTGGCAAAATCGGTGAAAAGGGTTTCGTAGCAAGACCCTTAGTTTTAAACATATAAGAAATAGGCAAATAAAGAATAAGCAAGTTTAAACATTCTTTGTTTTTTTTTGAAATATTTTTTGTGTTTACTGGTGTACCAAAAGTTCGGAACCGACTTTAGAGCTCGTTATTGAAAGTGAAAAAAATATTATAAGAAAAATTAAAAACGCAGGTTTTGTAGCTCTGTCCATCCTCTTTCGAATACTGTGTGAAGTTTTAATGGAATATTTTTGAAAAGTGATAATTTGGCTCCAAACACACGTGAGGTCATTTTAAGAAGTTGACAAGCGTTTTCATCATTTTAAATGATCAAATTTTTTATTGAATTTCAAACGCTACGGCAAAATCTTAACTTCATGTTGTAGCGCAGCTCAAGAGCTACGAAAATCATGTTAGAGAATTTTTTTAGAAAAATTGAGTGTTGAGATATGGCCTTTTGAAAATAATCAATTTCTTGAAAAAATGACCAAAAACCAAGTTTTTCGAATCTTTGTGGATTTTGGTCATTTTTTCAAGAAATCGATTATTTTCAAAAGGTCATATCTCAACACTCAATTTTTCTAAAAAAATTCTCTAACATGATTTTTGTAGCTCTTGAGCTGCGCTACAACATGAAGTTAAGATTTTGCCGTAACGTTTGAAATTCAATAAAAAATTTGATCATTTAAAATGATGAAACGCTTGTCAACTTCTTAAAATGACCTCACGTGTGTTTGGAGCCAAATTATCACTTTTCAAAAATATTCCATTAAAACTTCACACAGTATTCGAAAGAGGATGGACAGAGCTACAAAACCTGCGTTTTTAATTTTTCTTATAATATTTTTTTTCACTTTCAATAACGAGCTCTAAAGTCGGTTCCGAACTTTTGGTACACCAGTTATTGCATCAAATTTGGGCTTAAAAGAAAGCTGAGATTCAGCGCTACCAACTGACAAGAAAAATTAGTGTTGCTACATGAAATTTTGGAGTTTTAAGCCAGAAAATAACATGGGTTGAATTTCCCCCTTTTACGGCTTTTAGTTTTCTTGTAAAAATTTATAATTTTTTTGCTTGTTCTGAAATTAATCCAACAACTTTGTAGAACGAGCCTTGGGCTAACCGATGCAATTTTTAACTTGAGTAAGTCATAACAACATTCAACATTCTCTGCGGGCCGAAGTTTTTTCTGATTTTTTGTGCCCAGAAAATGACCCTTGTTATACAACTACCTTATTGCTCATCTTTTGAATTTGTATCACTGCTAACTTTGGACCTAAAAGAAAGCTGAACTTTAAGCCTTCTTTTAAGCCCAAAATAAGTAGCGATACGAGTTTTAAACATGAGTAACAAGGTAGTTCTATAACGGGGGTCATTTTCTCGGCAAAAAATCCTAAAAAATTTCGGCCCGCAGGGAATCTTTAATTTCGCTATGACTCACTTTAGCAAACTTAAGCAAACTTTTTTGTGACGTTTTAAATATTTTTGAAATTTATACACAGATTGTGCTACAGTCTACTCTCGATATAACACCACTCTTGATATAGAGAGTGATTCCAATTTTCCAAACTATTTGAATTGACCATAATTTTTGAATTTACTGCCTTTTGCCGAAAAAAATTCTTAATAGATAAAGGAGACAATATGAATTTTTCTGGCAGCAAAATTGTCATTTTCCGATTGAGCCACAATTTTTGGGTGAATTTTGAAATTTTCGCTTTATTTTGCAGTGAAAGGTCATCTTATCCGCTTCAGCAAAGATTACGGAGGATCATATTTTATGCCAGGTACGGATCACCGAAGAAAGCAAAAATTGAGAACCTACAAGGGCCGCCTCCGCAGCTGCACCGAAGTCTAAGGACGCGGCGTGGAACAAGCTTATGGGAATATTGAATGAAAGAGAATTTTTTCGTTGAAAATCTTGTTGTTTCTTGCTGAATTTTGTTGTGTTATGGAATAGAGTGTTGTTAAAAATCTTGGTGAAATGCGGTAAATCAAAAAAATTACGGTCGATTCAAATAGTTTGGAAAATCTGTATCGCCCTGTAACCAGGATTGTGCCTAAGCGCAGGCGCTCAATAAATAAGTGCCGGCGCTTAGTAAATAAGGGCTGGCTCTTATTTTGCCGGCGCTTAAGAATAAGCAAGCGCCGGCGCTTAGACCGACTAAGCCGGCGCTTCGCCGGCGCTTGCCAATCATGCCTGTAACACCGCCAATGGCCGGTCCTGGGAGGAGTGTTATATCGAGAGTAGACTGTATTGGTTTACAAAGAAAGTTTTCCACCTACACGGTGTGTCAAAAAAAACTTGACCACTTTGCAAAATCAATTTAAATCAATATCTCAAGCGAACTTTTGGACGCAACTCATATTTGATCTACTCTTCTGCAATGTTTTTCATAGAAAATAACATTTACAGTGTGGTTGAGACACAATATGAATCAGCGTATAGTAAAGAGTGTAAGTTTTCTAAGCATAGAACCTCTTCTCACACCCAGCAAACAGCCCTGTATGTGAACAGGCTGCGATTTTCTAGGCACAGCCCGAGTAATTTTTTTTCGGCCCAGCTCGACTTTAATGGGATTTTGAAAATTGCGTCCAAGGCCGGCTCGTTCACATGTCTGCTTCCATTTCATTTCATATGGTTTCCGAAAACCGTTTTCTTTCAGTCTCAAGAAACAGAAGTATGCCGAAGGCCAATAAAATAAATTTGATTTCGCGCCTTCAGTAATAATTATTTTACTTTTGCATTGAAAAAATTATTTTTAGAAATAGTGAATTTTCTAAAGATTTATCGAACTTTTCGTTGTTAAACCAATAATTTTGCTTAAGTGTATAGATTCGAAATATTTTGGCGCATAAATTGGTAAACAAGCATTGAGTATGCCAAAAAAACCTTTTGCTGAGTAATTTTTACACAAAATAATAATCCATTGCTATTAATTTTAGCTGTGCAGCTGTAACTATGGATCAGGCAGCTAGTGCAAGCACTGCCAATGTGCCCAAGAATGTGCCACCCCCTAATGTTAATGCGGACCAGGCCGTGTTAAGTCTTATGGCTATGGGGGAAAATTTCCGTAGTGCTAAGCCACCTAAGTACAAGATGTCTGTCAAATGTGTGATGGTAATTTTCTAAGCCATGTTTGCCTCTATAGTCAAGTCTCGATAACCTAGCACCTCCACAAGCTCGTTCCCGCCTAGGGTCCGACATCTTTTTACACAATTCTGAGAGGCTTTTGGCAATTCTGTTTTGACAGTCTGGTTCCAAATATTAAAAAAAAATACTGATTTTACATGTCTTTTTTTAAAGGGGGACTTTATATACGCATCTCCCTAGGTCACAGGTTCGACTACCACTGGCTACACACCTTTTTTCTCATTTTATTCACAATTTTATTGTCAAATTGATCCTCACACTCTTAACTATCCAACAAGGTCATCAGCACAGGCTTTCACACCTACTGGAGCTAGTATTCAAGCTAAAATAGGCTGAATTTCCTAAAATCGATCGTTTTTCGGGTTTTTCTTTCACTGGTTTCATTGAAATTTTCTGACTTTTTTCTACAAGTCACGCGTTTCATACACCAAAATGTATCTGAGATCCTAAGCTCTCATCTAAACTATCCCACAGAGAAAAAGGTAATATAGAGTTAAAGCTAGAATTTGAAAAACCTTCTACGATGTCTAATTCGATGCCATCCTCAATAGAACTATCCCATAACTTTTCGGTAGTATCCTGGAACTGACATTTTCACAATTTCAGATCACATACTCATTTGCAACCTCACACTCAAAATGTAGCTCTGCTTCCTGCCCTCATTTTCAGTATAAAGTTGTATAAAATCGGGACGCAACCGACTCGCCAACGCCACAACTCGCCAACGCTAAAAAAACTCGCCAACGCCAAAACTCGCCAACGTCAAATCTCGCCAACGTCGAATCTTGCCAACGCCACAACTCGCCAACGGCAAAACTAGCCAACCAAAAACTCGCCAACAGCGTAAACTGGCCAACAGCAAAACTCGCCAATGCAAAACTCGCCAACGGCCAATATCGCCAACGAAAAACTCGCCAACGAAAAACTCGCCAACGCATCACAACCACCCAATGACCCCAAAAATTACTTCTTCAGAACTGCTCAAAAACCATTTTCATGCAATAATTTTGCCATGCAAGGACCGGAAAAGTTATTTCAAAGGTGAAAAAGGCTGAATTGCGAAGGGAAGGGACAAAACAGGGCCACTTATTTGAGAGCCAATAAGCGCCGAAGAGTATTAATTCGCTAAGTGTTGAGGGCATTTACAAACCCAGCACATTGTGGTGCAGGCGAAAGTATAGGCAGTCAATGCTGGTCGGGCCGATTAGCCGGGCATCCCTTGGGTTTCCACCCGCGCCATGCACTCTTCGGAGGGATTGGCTAAAATTTTGGATTCTGAGCCTCTGGCTCGGCCTTTATACTAGAGGGGAATTTCTTTTCTGCAAGGAATGTGGTTTCAATTCCTCCTGAGGGTACATCTATTTATTTTAGCTATCTTTTTATTGATACCAATGAGTCTGCGTCCAGAAACCGTCGAGCAATGTATTTCGAATGGATTGCGAATATTGTCAGCACTTCTTTACTGTCAGCAAATGCCCTAATTTTGTGATTTCATGTGAGTGACAGAATTGTGTAGGATGGAATTGGGTATTGGCATGGAATCGGGTATCATTGAATGTCTCTTGAATTTGAGCTGTAATTTAATATCATCTTTTTCTCTGTATGACAGCTCAAACGAAAGTTTAAAACCTTGGTTACATTTAAGCGAATGAAACGTGTGACTTGTAGGAAAATTCAGAAAACAATAACCAGCCTAGTCAAAGAAAGCCCCAAAAACAATCGATTTTCAAGTACTTAGCCTATCTTAGACTATAAATATATCTCCGGTAGGTGTGTAACCCTGCGCTGATAATTTCGTTGGACCGCCAAGAGTGTAAAGATCATTCAGACATAAAACTTATAATGTGAATGAAAATTGCAAAAAACGTCAGTTCAAAAAAATACCGAAATCCTACCCTTCAATATTACTCATTTCTTCCCTGGTCAAACCTGTTGTGGAAAAATTTCTACAGTCAAACCTCGATATAACGACACCCCAAAAGTTCGTTCCCACCTAGGGCCCGACACTTTTTTCAACCCAATTTTGAATGTTTTTGTCAGTTCTGTTTTTACAGTCTGGTACCAAATATCGTGAAGATTACGATTTCGCCGATCGTTTTTTGAAAATAGAATAAATTTTGGATTAAAAAAAGTCAAAACTCGATATAACGACATTTCTTTTCTGAAAACAGGTGTCGTTATATCGAGTTTTGACTTTTTTTAACCGAAAATTTATTCTTTTCAAAAACGATCGACAAAATTGTAATCTTCACGATATTTGGGACCAGACTGTAAAAACAGTCGTCGTTATATCGAGGTTTGACAGTATCTGGTTCCCTATGAAATTCTGACTCTAGAAAATCACTGAACGCGTTGACAAATAAAGAATTGGTGGAGGCTCGGGCTATATAAATAAAAATACGCATCATTTTGGCTGGTTTCCTTTAATATTGGTGGTTATTTGCCCAAAATTGCGAAATTGAGGCGGTTGCTGACAGCAAAGCAGTGCCGGAAATAGTTGCAATCCATTGATCGATGATTTTGGCCCTAAAAGTCAAAAAACTTACTGAAAAAGTAAATTAAAAAACCTCTAGAGGGACTTGACCTTTCGACAATAGGCGATGCGTATATAAAGTATCCCCCCCTTAAAAATGTGTAATTTTGTCACTAAAGAACTGAATCCCGACAACTCGGCTATTTTTTCACACCGGGTCATCAGTATTTTGTTTCTCAGTGAAAAAATTATGATTTTTTTTTCGAAAAATGACCTGAAAAATCTGAATCCTAACGATGTTTGCAACCAGATTGTCAAAACAGAATTGGCAAAAGCCTTTCAAGGGGCATACCAGCGCGTTACACTGCAATTAAGGCGGGGATCAGCAATCTATTTTGCTCTCGACTGTTTTCTATAAGCGTTCTACCTGATCCAACGAAAATTTTCTGCCTACTTTTCAAAGGTAGGGTAAGGTCATAAATATCAGATTTGAGTTATAACGAGTGAAAACAATGACGATTTTGTCCCCGCCTTAATTTGCAGTGTAACACGCTAGTATGCCCTTTAAAAGGGTAAAACGTCGACTCGCTACAATTGCGACTCGCTACTGCGACTCGCTACAATTGCGACTCGCTACTGCGACTCGCTACAATTGCGACTCGCTACTGCGACTCGCTACAATTGCGACTCGCTACTGCGACTCGCTACAATTGCAACTCGCTACTGCGACTCGCTACAACAGAAAATGGGTTTGATTTTTTTCTGTATAATCTTTTTATTAATATATATTTCTTCAAAGGTTTTCTTGTTTGAAATGTCCTAAGTTCATACATAAATCATGAGGTACCTCTCTGGTTCATGATGCTGAAAATAAAATTGAGTCAGATTCAAAAACAAATCGTCTTATCATACGTGAAATAGTGTAGTGAATTGGGTTTGATAAGACCAAAACTTCGAGTACACCCACCCTAGCCCCAAAATCAGGGTAGGTACCCCTGGTCCAGATAGATAACCAACCGAACCAAGTGGTCATCCACTTGGAGCAAAAAATTTTTCACTTTTTGGGTTCCGAAAACTATTTTCTGGACTAATTCGGACATGCTGAAGATGGTTTGATTATAGTAAAATAGGGTTTTGTATGGTATTTTTTGAATATTGGAAAAGAGGTATTCGCTACTAGGGTCGAAAAATCCCTTCGCAAAAAATGATTTGCCTAGTGGGGAATCAAACCCCTTTTCTGTTGTAGCGAGTCGCAGTAGCGAGTCGCAATTGTAGCGAGTCGCAGTAGCGAGTCACAATTTGTAGCGAGTCGCCGGCTGTTCTTTAAAAGACCATTGTTTTTAAGCGCCGCGACATGCGCGTAATTTGAATTCGCGGGGACACTTCTCTTTGTCTCGCACTTTACTCTTTCGAGTCGTTTGATGTGACTCCAAAGAGTAGGGTCGTAGCCTTTAGGCCCCTTTTTTCCATTTGTGGAAAAAAGGGCCAAACTACTTACGTAAGTCGTTTGGCCCCTTTTTTCCACTTTTTTAAATACGCGCCTTTTTAGTTTTATTGTTTTTGTGCTTTTCATAATCTTGGCTCCAGGTAAATTTTCCCGCGGTGTATACTCCTTCTCATAAATTTCCCTACGGTGAATTCTCCCTCTGGCCGCTAAATTCCTCAGCAAAGATTTTCAAATTCATCTTTTTTTCTTGTGAAAATTCTTATCATTTAAGATGTTTTTCTATAATCTAGCACCCGTATTATTGGATGATTTATGCACCAACCCAACCAAATGGTCGTCCATTTGGTGAAATTTTTTTCCGTGTGTTTGGGTTTCCGAAATCCGTTTTTTGCAGTAATTTGAGCATTCAAAAAAAGGTTTGACAATAGTAAAATGCACTTTCTAGGGTAATTTTGAGTTGTGGTAAAATAGCTAAAATGACAGTTTGGAATTTACAGAGTATATTTAGATTATCGGAATAAGTGAACGTAATAGCTTCTCGAAGCCGAAAAATAAGAGAGAGAAAAAATTTACCCAGGTGGACATCCAAATCCACCTCTTGTACCCGGATATGGACCCGGACTGAGTAGACCAACCAGTTAACTCCCTCATTTCGACCTATCTGCCTAGGTATCCACTTACTAGATGTATCCATTCTTTTCCAGGTACCTTCATCCACCTAAACCATTTGAGCATTGGGTAACACTTCCTGGCTACTACTACCGAGGCATTTCCACCAGAGTACCGTTACCTAGGTAGAACAACCTGAGCACCACCTGGTTACTTTTCGGGATACGTGATTAATGCAGAACTGGGCTCCTGCAAGTCAAATTGCTGTTTTAGCATTATCAAACCGTGTTTGGGACACGATTATGGATAGGGTAGAATGACTTTTAGTTAGTTTCAGCTAAATCCAAAATTTTGGATTTTAGAGATGGATACCCATTCGGAGGAGGTACCAGGTGGTTCCCTATCCATCCTGAGGCTTAATAGTCTTATAAAAATTAGTTTATGACGGTTATTCAAGAAAATAACAATAAAAAACAACAAACTGCAAAAAACAATAAAACTAAAAAAGGCGCGTATTTAAAAAAGTGGAAAAAAGGGGCCAAACGACTTACGTAAGTCGTTTGGCCCTTTTTTTCCACAAATGGAAAAAAGGGGCCTAACGCCCCTACGCCCAAAGAGTACAGTGCGAGACCAAAGATAAGTGTCCCCCGCCAATTCAAATTTTACACATGCCGCTGCGCGCAAAAATCATGGTTCTTCAAAGGGGCATACGAGCGCGTTACACGGCAAATTAAGGCGGGGACCAGCAGTTTTTCAAAAATCGTCCGTGTTTTCACTCGTTTCAAATCAAATTTGATATTTATGACCTTATACTACTTTTAAAAAGTAGACAGAAAGCTTTTGTGGGATCAGGTAAAAAGCTTGTAGAAAATAGTCGAGAGAGAAATAAATTGCCGGTCCCCGCCTTAATTGCAGTGTAACGCGCTGGCATGCCCCTTTAAGAGTTGGGTTCAAAAAAGTGTTGGACCCTGGGCGGGAACGAACTTGAGGTGGTGCCGGCTGTATCAATCATAATCTTGTATTGCAGGCCGCTCTGAAAATCCAGTGCTCCCAAGAGCTATCTGCACTGTGCAATTATGAACTAGGTAAATTGCTGTGGCTCTACACCAGGAACACTGAGCTAGCCAAAGAACATCTCAAGAAAGCTGTAAGACCGCTTTTTGAGATTTTTAAAAAATTTTGATTGCAGTATAACATGATGAAAGACTTAGGGCAGCCCTTGGAGTTAGCCCGTCTCAAAGTTGTGTGCCTCATTTGCGAGATTTATATTGCTGAGCGAAGCTTTGAGGTGATAAAAGGTTTGCTGCGCAATGAGATTGCTGATTCGAGGAGATATCCATTCCTGCACGCCAAATTGTTGTTTTTGTTCGGAGTAGGCATTTTAATTTAGGCTCGGATTGAAATGCAGCATAATAAGTGTTAGTTTCGCCAACTTTACCAACAAATTTTTATATTGACATTTTTTGTATTTTGTCGCACTAGCATGTAGCCCTGGATCTCAGCTTTTTAAAAAGTCGTTAAAATTCACTGAGGGACAGGGGTTTAGATATTTAGGGGTTTTAAGAAAATTGCAGTCATTCAAGGCTACTGTTTTGAGTTGGCGCGCTAAATTTCTGATATTATTCCAATATTATTTAGAATTTATGACTATGTTTGAAGATGCAGATAAGTGAAAATGGCCAGCTTTCGTGAAAAAAAAGTGTCCAATTTTCGAGAATAGGCCAGTGCCTATGGTTTTTTTCGTTTAGTTCGTTTTAGTCAAAAAGCGCAAATGTGCCCACGAATTTTTAAGGCGCCCATTGAAAAAATAAGCACATCTGCGAGCTCCACAGTCACTTGATTCGAACCTTATAAGTTCAAAACTATAAAAATCATTCAGTTCATATTTGTTAGAAAGCTAAGATTCTGCGCTGAAAAAATTACAGCCAAAGTCTAAAGAACAATGCTAACATAAAATTTGTAGATAAAGTTTAGTAATATGTTGGTCAAACTCATACTTTTGCTGCTGCATTTGAGTTTTACAGCATTTAATTGATTACACAGGCAATCATCATTATTATTGTTTGCATTTAGGATGTATATCTCAAACTAAAAGATTACGACAAAGCCTTAGAGGTGATCAACTCTGGCATTGTCTATTTCCGAGATGTCAAGGAAATCATTGTTGAGTGCTACTTCCGGCTTACTAAGTCTTTGGTGTGCTTATCTTGATTAAATGGCAATAATTTCACGTCTAACCATATCAATTATCAGATCCTCTCCATACAAATGACCAAGCAACAGGAGTTGGGCAATAGTGTCAGCGAATTGGGTGAAATTTTGTCGAAAGTGTCGAACACAACACCAGCTATCAATGATATCCGTGCCTTCTGCTATTCCATTCAACTGTGCTATTTCTTGTCCACTGGCATGGTATTTGTGCTTTGTGCCAGGTGTGGGCGAAGACCAAGACCAGTCAGACCGGACCGTGAAGCCTCAGACCGGATCAGAATTGATTCTGCTCGAAATCGACATTTATGATCAGAAAAGTTAATCAATCGGTCAGAAAATTTGCCCAAATTGTCGAAAAACCGCCCAAGTTTACTAAAACAGGGGAGAATGGTGAAATTTTTGCGAAAAAGCGATCTTTTGCATCAGAATCGCCATCTGATGCACTCAAACTCTCGAAATCTGACTATAAGCCTTTTAAAATACTTCATACTATTTCAAACCACGCTAAACACTGGTTTGGAGCGTTTGGAATAGTTTGCGGTGGTGTTCCTAGCAATTGAGTGCATAAAATGGCGATTCTGAAGCTCGCAATCACTTTTTATTTTCATATTTTATGACCATAAAATTCGATTTACCGCAAAATTTGGACTTAGAATTTAAAATTTCTGCAATCTGTATAAAAATTATGATCAAGTATAATCTGGTCTTTGCCCACCTCTGTTCTGTCCTAGCCTTCTTTATCTAATCAATGGCTAGTTTAGCTGAAAAGTTCGAAACAATGCCTTCGTCAATTACATATGACTGTCCAGTCGGCTGAAAGTCAGAGTGAGGACAAGGAACAGCACTTTCAATGGCTTTCCTCCAAGATGCTCACTGGTCTAGCCTATGTCCTAACTGTGCTCTCCAACATCCAATACAGCAATTTTGAGCGAGCACATCGCTACTACGGCACTGCCCTCCAGCACTTCGACAGTCTCAAAACGTTGATGAGGAAAAGTTCTTGGTCGGTGGTTGAAAGGGTCACGAAGAAATGATTGGCCAGCTAGAATTGCTACTCTACGAGTCTGTGGCCCAAACACAGCTGATATTGGGCAATCCTCAGGACTCACTTAATAACGTGAGTTATTCAAATGGTTGTGACTGGAGTGATTACTTGGTTTAGATTGGATACATGGTTAAGAAAGTGCATATACATCCAATGCTGATGCAGGACTTTGAACCACAGATCCACACACTTTTAGTAAGTGTGTATTGAGATTTTTTGGGGGAATGTTATTTTGCTTTTTTCAGGGAATGTACTCTTTTACATGCGTTTACCTAATGAGTCTGAGAAGCAATTTAAGGCTGCTTTAAAGGTGAGTTACGAAAAAAGAATTTTGAGAGATTCATTCTATGTTGGAACTAACTACAGTTGAACCTCTCAATAGTGTACACCCCAAAAAGTTCGTTCCCGCCTAGGGTCCGACACCTTTTTTTAGCTCGATTTTCTAATTTTTTTGCTGATTCTGTTTGCGCTTCCCCCTTCGGGGGCGCAGGGGGCTTGAGAGTTAGAGATGCGCGCACACACTTACCTTAGACATGATTCCGAGAAGTACTCTTTACCATAAAATGCATATAGAGACTCTTTTTGCCACGGCCCAGTTGAAAAACATGGCAGGACATCCAAAATAGTCCAGAATTCACTTTTTTAATAATTTTGCCATGAAAGTGGCCCCTTTTATTCCCTTCCCCTCCCAATACAGCCCTAAATCCCTTAAAAAATGTTTTGGCGGGAATTCAAAAAAATATTTTTTTTGAATTTTCCTAAATTTTTACCTTTGGGGATCCACGGGTTTCAAAAAGCACATTTGTGTTCAGTTAAAGACAAACAAAACGCCAATTATTTTAAAGTAACTTTTTTCTTTATCAATACAATTTAGATTTTCAAAATTTTGGGAACGGATGTCTTGAAAGAGCACACTGATTGACGGAAGAGAAGTGTCCCCTGCCAATACAAATTTTTCGTGTGCCGCTGCGCGCAAAAAACCATTGTGCTTTAAAGGGCCATGCCTACCAGTACTCAATAATCATTTGCATTTGTCATCTTCGATTTTCAGAGTTTTTCGATGCACTCAACTTGTGTTTGACGCCTAGTATAAGCCATGTTGATCTACTGAAAAAAAAATTTTAATCAAAATTTTACCACGGTCAAAAATCTAAAAACCACGGACTTTTTTGTACATCCTATACCAAAATGTAGCCCACAGTCTAAACTGCAAGATGCTAGTTGGCTTTTGTCGAAATTGGTAAATTTCGATACTTAGAACTATTTTTAGCCAAAAAGCCCGGGTTTTGACTTAAATATGAATTTTTTACTTCTCTCAGTATGAAAATTCCAAATTGCGTATAAATTCGAACGATATTGCACATACATACGTAAAAATTCATGGGCTATCACGTTAGCAACTTTTTTTAGCAGCCTTGTATCAGAAAACAGAGGCTCAATGCAGTTTAAAGACTCAACTCAGTAAATTTTTGAAGTACTTTTTTCATTAAAACCTCTTTTAGCCACCGAATTTGTTATTTTCTGTTGGCAAGTGATTTGGCAATTGTGTATTTGTTTACTTCTCGTGAGTCCGATAGCTCATCGGAAAGCTGGAAAAACAAGGAATCTTCCTAGTATTAACTTAGACACAAAAACCGAAAAATACTACAAAAAATAAGCAATATAGATCGAAAAAAAACTGATTGATGATCACTGCTTTTTTTAATTTTTCGATTTCGCGCAAAACTCTCTAATGAACACAAATTTTGTTTTTGAAACCCGTGGGACCAAGGCAAATCGAAAATTTTTTTTTTCGATTTTTAGGAAACCAAAGTGTTTCCGTGCCGTTTCAGAGCACTAGAAACAATATGAGACGGGTCCTTTCCCTTCAGGAAAGTAAATTTTTCGCTAGCTGGGGGGGGGGATTCTATAGTGTTACCAAAAAGTGTTTCTACTGCAAAAACTTTTGCGTTAAAAAGTCATTCTACACCAAGAAAGGGTTTGCTTACAGTTCCGCCACCTCCTCAAATTCATTCCGCTTAGGGTCTGCCATTTTTACCTCAATTTTCAAAGTCTTTCAGACTTGTCTTAAATATCGGAAGGTTCCGATTTAACCATTCGTTTCTAAAATCGTAATATTTTCGGCGATAAGACTCCTCAATAGTTTTTTTAGCAAAATTCAGAGTTTTTGACGTTTACATAAGTATGGAGCGGGCCAAATAAATTAATGGTTTTTTTGTAGAAAACAACCGATTCTGAGCTGTGCACTATGATTAATCTAAGTTTGGCAATTGTCTATTTGTTTACTTCTCGTGAGTCCGACTTCTATGAGCTGTTCGACTGGATCTCACCAAATAAATTGAAGACCATAGCTACTTCTTTGAAATCTGCTGCTCATTTGGTGCATGGCCTCCACTACTACTTGAACATGCGCACTCAGGAGTGCAAGTAAAGAGATCTATTGATTTTCTTTTTTAGTCTATTCGTAATTTAAGAAGCAATATTATGGAGAGCATCACCATTTCCAAAGAGGAAGATATGGCTCGAATACAAGCAATTGCTTTACTTTTGCTTTCAAAATTGTTTAAGGCTAAAGACACAGATGTCTTGAAGGCAGCCTATGAGTGGTCCACCAAAAGCAATGATGCTTCGCTTCTGATATGGGCTAATTCACAAATTATTCGTAAGTACAGGGTGTTTTTTTTTTCAAAATTAAAATTGTTTTAGTCTGTAAAAAAATTTCACCAGACACATTTGAGGAAGTTTATACTTGTTCGCAATCTCTCTTCTTACGATTGAAGACCCACTTTTTGGTTTGCTAAGTAAAAAAAATTCTTGTGAAAAAATCATTTTCGAAAATTCGAAAATAAGCCTAAGCGAGTCGTGGCAAGACTTGAGCAATAAGATTTTCGACAGATCATTTACAAACAACATATTTTGCGACACATGATTTGAAAATCAAGATAAGCGCCACAATTATTGCTTCGCAATAATTAAGACTGTTAGATGAGAGAATGTGAGATTTGAATTGCAATATCAACTAAAGTTAGCGCTGCATTCTCATGGCTACAAGATTTGCGCCTGATGATTTTACCGCCAAGATATGCGCAGCGAAAATTGTGCCACAAGATTTACCACTGCGAAACATGAGAATTTAAGATTTTAATTGCAAGGTTCGAGACGCTAGATTTGCGCTTTTTCTACAATTTCTTCGATCTCAAAGTCTTAAGCTAGTTCTGTTTAGACATTCTGGTCCTAAAAGCCGTGAAGATTCTGATTTCGCCGATCTTTTTTGAAAAACCCTGCAATTTGCCCATTAAAATCTTGCGTCTCAAATCTTGCAGTTCAAAAAATGCGGCGCAAATTTTGCAATCTCTATTCTGACAGTCATTTATCTTGCAGCGCAATTTTCGCGTCGCATTTCTTGGCTCTCAAATCGTCAGGCGTAAATCTTGCAGTACAAAAACATGAAGCGCAATCATTAATGCTCGAATCTTGCAGCTCAAACCTCACATTCTCTCAACTTTCAGTAGTGAACTTGCGACCAGGGTCGCCATTTTGCCCTTTTTGGGTGCTCCGTCTTTTTTGAGAAGAAAAAAAGGCTTTTGGGGACTTCTACAGCTACTTTTTGACATCGACTGCTACTTCACTTCACATTCATTTTTTCACATATTTTTTTCTTTTTGTAGCTGTTTCTAGCTGAGTTATTTCTCTATCAATTTAGTGGTCATACACCCTGATTTAAAATAAATTTTTGAGAAAATTACACCAAATATAAAGTGAAACTCCACTAAAAACACCTAGCTAAAAAAATCACGGTTTTTAGTGTGAGTTTGCTGTGATTTTCTCAAAAATTATTTTTAATCAGGGTGTTTGACAACTCAATTGATAGAGGAGAATCTCAGCTACAAAATGGTGTGAAAACATCTGAGATAGAAAAACAAAATATGTGAAAAAATGTATGCGAAGTGAAGTAGCAGTCGATGTCAAAAAGTAGCCGTAGAAGTCCCCCCCCCTTTAAAGGACCATGCTCGTGCAAGGCCAGCAATTGTTGAAATTTGAATTGGCGGGACCCAAAACATTTTTCGCTGCAAGACATTTTATTAAAAAACGTTTTTGTCGCTTTAATTTGAATTCCATCAAACCCAGCAATTATGGTTGCAGCGAAAAGAATGAATACTCAATTACCGTAATTCCTCTAATAAGCCGCCCCCACCCTAAATTCAAAAATCTGGTTTCTGGCATTGTGTTTTTGACCTATGTTTCGAAGACCACTGTTAGGCAAGTCACCATCTATTTTGTAGCTCATCTTACTGGCTACAAATTGAGGGGTAACTTGCCAAAGAGGAGTCTTCGAAAAATGCGTCAAAAACACAATGCCAAGAACACGATTTTGAATCACAGGGGGCGGCTTATTAGAGGAATTACGGTATACCCATGTCATTCAGCCGGGTCGGATCCCCAGGTTGAGAATGAGCTAGAGGGCGGGTCACGACGAAGGCTAATTCGACTTTTTTCATGCCAAGACAAAAAAATTCGACATGATTAAATTTTTGTTCATTTTCTCAACTTTTTATTCTTCTTTGCAGCTAGTTAAATTTTTCTGTTTATTTTCACAACTTTTTTAAATTTTCCCATTGGGTTTGTGAAAAATATTGTTTCAAATCTTTGAATTTGGTGTCAAAACAAAAACCATTTCAGCCTATCAACCCACTGACTTTGTTTCGGAAACCATTTTTTGAAAAAACTTCGGCTTGTTTTGGCTGAGCAAAAATTTATATTGGGTGAGAGCTTATTACATTATGTGATGGCCATAACTTAAGGGGGGGGGGACTTTATATACGCATCGCCTTTTGTCGAAAATTCTAGTCCTTCTGGAAGTGTTTTAATTTTTTTTTTACTAAGTTTTTCGATTTTTAGGTCCGAAAATCATCGAGCAATCAATTGCAACCATTTCCAGCACTGCTTTGCTGTCATCAACTGCCTCAATTTAGCGATTTTCGGCAATGACTACCAAAATTAAAGGAAACTAGCCAAAATGAACTGAAATTTTTTGCGATTTCAATTTACATTATTTTATACGACCGTATGCTGAAAATGACGGCAAGAAGCAGGGCTACATTTTGAGTGTAAGGTTGCAAATGAGTATGTAAATTAAAATTGGGAAAAAACGTCAGTTCCAGGTTACTACCGAAAAGTACTGGTATAGTCCTATTGAGGATTTCATCGAATTGGATTTTTTATATTTTAGCCCTAACTTTTTACCAACTTTTCATCTGTATTATAGCTCAAATGAAAGCCCAGAAGCTTAGCTACATTTTGACACTAAACTTGCAAATAAGAGGAGAAAAAATAAGGTCTGCACCCAGTGGTAGTCGAACCTGTGACCTAAGGCGATGCGTATATAAAGTTCCCCCCCCCTCTTTAACCGATCTTTTCATTTTGCATATAAAACATCCAGTTGAAACGTCACTTTTTTTAAAGTCGATTGGCCGTAATCATAGTCGGGGTCAACTTTTAGGGTCAACTTTTTCTTAAATTCAAAAAATGTCAATATTTATCTTTATATTTTTTTATTTGGATATTGATGACCCCAGGGCAACTTTTTGAGCTCTACACGAAAATATAGGCAGTTTTTCCGAATGACTTGTTAAAATTTGACGCAGGAAAATCGGAGGATAAAAAAAGTTGAGGGGTCAACTGGGATCAACTTGGGGTCAACGTTTTTCAAAATTTTGCAGAAACAAGATTTCAAATTTCTGTAAAAGCCATCTTGTAGACATCAAAAGTTGATGGGGGGTCAAAAATATCATAATTGGCACTTTTATTTCAAAAAATTGATATTTTAGTAATTTTAACAAAAGTTGACCCTAAAAGTTGAGGGGTCAACTCGACTATGATCACAGCCACTAAACGACGTTTTTTTCGCAGTTTTCGCAGCTAACTATTACACTATTTGAAAGCCGAGATTCTAGGCTTTCTTATACTGTATAGCTTACCTCGGAACGCTAAATGTTTCGTCATTAAAAATCCGATTTTTTGTAGAACTAGGTGATTTTGAGAACGACAAATTTTCTAAAATCAGGGTAAAAATTCGTGAATTACCATCCTTACCTTTACATTGTTATACCTCATAAGAAAGCGCAGAATCTCAGCCCTCTAACTGTATATAAGTTTATGTATCTCTAAAAAAAGAAAGTTGGCTCGCTAAAATTTTAGAAGTGGTTGACACTCCATTTTGAAATGCCAAATACTCAAAAATGGTATATGATAACGCAAAGACTAACTACGCCATCGTGCTCAGCATAGTTGAATTAGGGTATTCAGTGTGAAAACTCGGAAGCCGATTTTTTGCTATCGGCAACTCGAGGTTCAGCCTTACAAAAAATCACTCTCAAATGCAAATAAAAATCCAAAAAACATGTTGAACATTTTCGGAGTAAACCAGCTGGTAAAGAAACGTTTCGCCCATATTTGGACAATGTCCAAAAATGGGCGAAACGTTTCGCCCATATTTTGGACATTTGTCCAAAAATGGGCGAAACGCTAATTTTGCCTTGGTCCCCCTGTTGATTTTTTTACGAATTTTCATTTTCTCTAATTGCGTCAAAAACCGTTCCATAACACATTTTCCCTTGCTTTTTTAAAAGAACCATGGTTTTTGAACGCAGCGACAATGCCAAAATTTGAATTGGCGGGGACACTTTTTATCATCGAGACCAATTAAATTTGAATATAATTATTTTTTATTTGCATTGAAAATTTAAATTTTATGTCTCAGTACAGCTTAAATTAAAATTCACATAAGTAGTTATGGTGCAGTGAAAGTAGCCTAAGTCGTCCGATCTGGCAGTGTCAAGCAACGTTAGGCTCGACTAGTGAATGGTTCTATATTTTGATAAAATTTTAAATGCAAACAAAAAACAATTTGAAAAAGGCTCAAATTGTTTTACCCCGCCAAATTACTGATTTACCCCGCCAAATTATTTTTTTACCCCGCCAAATTTGAATTTTGAGCAAAATACTCGTTTACCCCGCCAAATTACTGATTTACTCCACCAAATAATTTTTTTACCCCGCCAAATTTGAATTTTCGGTGAAATACTGCAGTAAATTTTGCGGGAATTCAGATTTTATAGTCAAAAATGACTTGGATCGCTCAAAATCCCCCCCGAGTGGCCAGAAGCCCCTGAAAGTTGGTTTTTTGGGGGTTTACTAAAGGGGGGGGGGGTAAACTTTTTGCGAAAAATCGATTGAGCGGATCAGATTTCGGGTCCGACGGGCTCAATCGCTCAGGATTCCACCCTTAACCATTCTCAACCATCTTAAACCACCCTAAACCATCCCAAACTGCTCCAGACCAGTATCTAACTACCCTAAATCAGTGCTTAGGTTGGTTTAAGATAGTTGAGAATGGTTAAGGGTGGAATCCTGAGCGATTGAGCCCATCGGACCCGAAATCTGATCGGCTCAATCGATTTTTCGCAAAAGTTTACCCCCCCCCCTTTAGTAAACCCCCAAAAAACCAACTTTCAGGGGCTTCTGGCCACTCGGGGTGGGATTTTGAGCGATCCAAGTCATTTTTGACTATAAAATCTGAATTCGCGCAAAATTTACTGCAGTATTTCACCGAAAATCAAATTTGGCGGGGTAAATTCAAATTTGGCGGGTAATCAGGGGTAAATTCAAATTCAAATTTGGCGGGGTAAAAAATAATTTGGCGGGTAAATCAGTAATTTGGCGGGGTAAATTAGTTACAGCTGGGATTAAAAAAATTGAGTGAAAAAAATTTTGCTCAAAATTCAAATTCGCTGTTACGAAAAAATTTCTTACGAAAATTTTACGAAAAGTTACGAATTTTCGCTGTTAAACTGTTTCTTATGAAATCTTACGAAAGGTTCTTAAAGTTCGCTCTTACGAAATTGTCTTGTTACGAAACTTTACAGCCGTTAGCTTTGAAAATAATTGTTGAATATTTTCAGAGTAAAAAAGTGTCCCCGCCAATTCAAAATTTGGAAATGCCGCTGCGTTCAAAAACCATGGTCCTTTAACGAAAAAAGAGATTGTATTTCATACCTCGTACCATTTTGTGACTTTTCCAACCATATGCTGATGTCATGTTTTGTTTTAGATTTTTGGATTGATAATTATTTGTCTGTTTTTTTGCTGAAAGAGCTACTTTTACAGTGCTTAACAAAGTGCTGCTTGCATTTTTTGGGTTTTTTCAGGATTCACCATCTTCACTGAAATTAATCTATAGTTTTTCAAAGTATGGCGCACTAAATTTATTTACAACGATCATAACAATCAAACAGTTAAATCGATTACGAACTTGATGAAGCCAAGAGAAAACATCGCTATTGGACCAATCGAATACTTTCATTTTGGGCAGCTAAAACAGACAAATAATTATAAATCAAAAATCTAAAACAAAACATGACATCAGCATATGGTTGGAAAATTCACAAAATGGTACGAGGTTTTAGATAAAAACAAAGCTAAAAAAGTGATGGAAAATGTGTTATGGAACGGTTTTTGACGCAATTAGAGAAAATGAAAATTTGTAAAAAAAGTCAACAGGGGGGACCAAGGCAAAATTAGCGTTTCGCCCATTTTTGGACATTTGTCCAAATATGGGCGAAACGTCTATGCACCAACAGCTACCCCATCCTTCGAATATTCAAGAAGTTTATGTTGAGACGGCCGTAGATGACAATGGTTCTTTGAATCGCTATAAAAGTGCTGATTTTTAGATTTTATTGAATTTTAGAACATGAAAATTTAGTCCTGTCGGGTCGAAATCAGCTAAATGCTAAGCCCTAAAAATACGGACTTTTCATATTATTATAGAGTTGCACTCCATAAATGGCAAGAGCAGGAAGCTGCCACAGTAAATCAGGCCAATGAAGCGCAGAGAGAGAAACTGGACGGATCCAGAAAAGCATGTCAACAGCAATCTGCACATCATTTAGTTCAGGTTTGAAAGCATGAAAAGTTTAAAAAATCATTTTATAATATTTTTAGTGGACGGAAGGAAGTGTAGATGCTTTTCTGTAGATCTATGCTATTTAACCTTGGAGCTACTAAACAAGCTAATATCTTATGCGGTTTGGGTCAATGCTTTTAGGAAGCTTTTTATGAAAATCGTCATTGTATTGTCATTTCTTCCAATTGTGAAATGCAAGAAGCGAGTACTTCTGATCTCACTGTCTTTTGTTTACTAGCTGAATCTCATAAATTATCTGTATCTTTGTCTCTTATATATTATTAGATATAATAAATATTTATGCTGAACATGGATTTGGATTGATTACGTTGTGTATTCGTAAACAAGTATTTAAAAACATAGCCTGAACGCTGCTGAAAGTCTCACTTCTCAATGCAGTTATTTTACCACTTTATCATTTTTCGTTTACAGATATTCGCAAGTGCTGATGACTTCAAATAGTGCTCCAGCCGAAAGATTCCATGTGCTCGCCCAACTTGAACATTTGCAGTCGAAGTATACGGGAACAGGCCATGCTGATGTGACGAGATGGGAATGGTGAGGACCTTTTGCCGTTATTCTACCATTAAATTATATTTATCCTGCAGGATTACTAATCAACATCGCGACACCAACGCTTCCATCATTGGCAAGTTCACTTTTGAAAAATACAGGATGTGATAAGAATTATCTTGGTTTTAAACTGGCCATAACTTTTTTTCGGGGCGATAAATCGTGTATCGCAAAAATCGTGTTTTTCACATCATAAGCTAATAAAACGACGTGAGAAATCGGTCTTTTAAAACAAAATTTTGTAAAACGACTCATAATTAAATCATGGCCATTTTAAAAACAGGCAAAATCCTGAATCACCTTGTAGGTTATGCTCTTGTACTTCCTTAATTATGAGTACTAGCGATGAGTGATTGATCTTTTAGGTCATCCTGATCATTTGAGCTTTGTGGCAGTCTGTGAGAATGAAACACGTGCTAGAGCTCGCTACAACTTGTTGTGCAGGATGGTTCAGCCGACTGGTCCACCTCCGGAAAAATCCCCGCTTGATGAAATTTGATGCAGTTTCAGCTTTTAATGATTGGAACTTTGGTTGTTGTTGCTTGTAGTCCTCCGGATATATTTTGTGCAGCTTTCTGCTGAAGGAATAAATTATTTTGTTGTCTTTTCCAGCTTACAGTCTGCAGATACGAGAATTAGCAGATATACAGCGGTTAAAAAGTGGTAGGAGGCAAACACAACTTTTGCAAAAAGTTAAATTAGGTTGTCGCAAAATTCCTTGATTGACCATAAAGTGACTTTTTGATGGGTTTCAGATATTGTACTATGTAATATTTGAGAAAAAAAATCGGTAATTCTAAAGGTTTAGATTCTGGGCATTCCGCTTCGCAAAAAAATCTCACCAGAATAATAGTTGGAAGTTCCCTGCGGGACAAGGTTTTAAATTTTTTCTTTAGAAAATTTGGTAAAGATTTTTAAAAATAGTAAGGGCGCTCTCACAACAAGTCCGCGTATGCATTTGCGTACGCACATGCGGATGTGTTGAGAGAGCACATCCGCATAAAAACGTTTTTATGTTTCCAGAAGTCAGAGAAATTTTTTAAGGACCATGGTTTTTGCGAGTTCAACTCTTTTCGAAATATACCATTTTCGAAAAACAGCTTTACGAATTATTATACAGCCGTTTTTGCGCGCAGCGGCATGTGCAAAATTTGAATTAGCGGGGTACACTTCCTTTTGGTCTCGCAGTGTACTCTTTGCAGTCACATCAAACGACTCGAAAGAGTAAAGTGCGAGATGAAAGAGAACTGTCCCCCGTCAATTCAAATTTTGCGCATGTCGCTGCGCGCAAAAACCATGGTCCTTTGACTACAGTCGACTGTCGATTTAAGGACACCCCAAAAAGTTCGTTCCCCCTAGGGTCCGACACTTTTTTAGCTTTTTCAAAAATCCCTGTCCTTAAATCGAGGTTTTGTTTTTTAAGTGGTAAAATTATTGGGTCGTAGCCTTTAGGCCCTTTTTTTCCACTTTTTGGCGTTCTGCCCTATGTTATACTTTAGCCACATAGGCTTTATTTTAAAGCCATTTTGTGGTTCTTAAGACATTTTTTAGTCCGGCTAACGTGCGCTGGCCTACCCTGAGCCTAAGCCTAAGCCTAAGTTAAAAAAATAAGGCCTAAGTGGCTAAAATATAACATAGGGCAGAACGCCAAAAAGTGGAAAAAAAGGCCCTAACGCCTCTACGCCAAATTATTTAGTTATTGAAAAACGATCGGCAAAATCGGAATCCTTGCGATATTTGCAACTAGACTGTCAAAAAACTGGTAAAAAATTTTAAAAATAGGGCTAACAAAAGTGTCGGACCCTAAATGGGAACGAACTTTTTGGGGTGTCCTTGAATCGAGAGTTGACTGTTTATGGATTTCTTGTAATGCTGAAAAATAGTGCAAAGTTTGAAAGTTGTTGATTGCTCGAGGTTGTTTGCTACTAGAGGATCTCTTGCTACTTCCTTACCTGAGTCCTCAGAATTATCTTTTCTCTTGAAATTATTTTTCTATGTCTTGGACTCAAAGTGCACATGATCGTATACACACTTTTACTGTAAATGACACCAGCGATCAGAATTTAATTTTGATTCTATGGTTGCTTAAGACCATGCCCCGAAATAAGCAATATTTCCAAAAAAAGTTTTCTGGGTCTCGTGAATTTTCGGATTTTATAAGAATTTTCCTTCGCCACTTTTGCTGACATGGACATATACAGTCTTGTGCTTAAAATGAATTGATTTTCGTCATTTTGAGTATAGAGTTGTATACGATTATGTCCATTTGGTTTTGATAGAAATATAGAAGTTATCTCTGACTATGGCCTAGATAAAATCTTCAGAAAGAAAGTTTTGATCTTGACATTATGATTTGATTTGAGGTTCGCCCAGTACTTTTTATCTTAAGTGTATTGTAGAACCGATATAAAAAAACAAAAAACCCTTACAGTAAAAAACCATATACGACAAACTAGATTAGCAAAATATTATAATCAAATAAATGAGGCTCGAAAGATCCAAATTTTTATCAACAAAACCATTCTTCTAGGATGGACAACTCAAAAATCGTACACGTTGTGAGAGCGCCCTAATTGTTTGTAATTCAAGTGTTTTATTGCTAATGTTGAATATTCAAAAGAAAGTTACAAATCTAGCTTGTGGCACGGATAATGTCATTTTGCAGCTAGTACTACGCAGCTAGTACTTAGCTACTACGTAACAAAATTAGTTACTTTCCCAGCTTTCTATGTTTAAAAATATTTAGGCAATGAAAATGGGTTTAATTTTTCCCGATGGATCAGAACTCAGATGCGTGTGGTTCGGTAAATGTGTCGCTAAATGAAATTCACAGTTATTTTCAACATTTTCTCGCCTCTGATATTTTATTTCCGAAAAGTAGTTTTTCATGTTACAATAATTACTAAAAATTACAATCACCAGAAATTATTGATTGGCTAAAAGTTTACAGAGGATTTCAGGTTACAGTTTTTTTATTTTACGATTAAAAAAAGTTTGGTAAAAAATTAGTTTCATCCTTTCATTCTTTTGTCAGGTGGAGTCCTTTTTAGGATGGATGTAGAGTTGATGGTGGTAGTAGCTGCTACTCTATTTTCAGTTCATTCACTTCCGATGGATACATTCACTTGAAGACCATTACACAAAGGGAGATTAAGTGATTGGGGGAGAGACATAAGAAATTTTAGATCCAATTCCAGAAAAAGTATACATTTTCACGAAACATTTTTTCATAGAAGAATAGGACGAAAATGGGTTTTATAAAAAGGAGGAATGTCAGGGCAAGACGCTCTTTTAGATTCTATAAGAAAAGACATAACAGTTACAAAAAATAGTATTTTCTCTAATAGTCCTCACGTCATGAAGATGGAAGGGGCGGTTGCTGATTATTTCCACTTCCCGAAAATCCAAAAAAATTAGACTACATTAGACTATTAGACTGTACGTCAAAAATTTTCGGGTGCCTAACCTAAAATCTGAGAAGTGAAATCGGAATCGAATCGAGTTACCGTATTTCCTCTAATAAACGCCCTCCCCAAAAGTCGAAAAATGTACCCATACCCTTTTACTCTGGTTTTCAAATTTTCTTAGACTTTTTTAATGTTACACCGACAAATTTGGTATCTTCGGACAGTTTAGATTCAAGGTTTTATTTGTGAGGTTGTGTAACATTAAAAAAGTCTAATGAAATGAAAAAACCCGAGTAAAGGGGTCTGGGTACATTTTCCGACTTTTGGGGAGGGCGTTTATTAGAGGAAATACGGTATATGTATTAGAGAAAATACGGTAAGTCTTTTTCTCCCATATGTCACAATAACTTGTCCAGTAAATTATGGACTTAGAATAAAAGCGGAGAAGAGTAGAGAGGAGGGTGGTCAATACTACTAAATACATGGGGCATGAGATTATATACTTTTATATTTTTCAAAATTAAAAGTGGGTTGATTCGTTGTTTGGGCTATTTGCTAAGAACAGTTTCACATACAAAAGAGCGACTATGCAAAGCTTGCAATTGACCTACTATAATAAACAGACTAATGCATACAATGGTTTGCTTTCCTTTACAGGCATTCATCTCATTGATTTTGTTCAAGTTATTGAGATCAAATACAGGCAGAGGACTAAACAAAATTAGTGTGCAAGGGGGATGGAGGCAGAGGTTCTAGTGGACTCTGCTGGTCCTTATATCTCAATCATCGATTTTTTCAAAAAAAATCGTTATATTCAACTTTTGGGTAAAATTTTTCAACTGTGATATTTTAGACTTGCATTTTTGGTCAGTTTTCTAATAAAAGAGTTATAAAATCGGCAAATATTCAAAAGTTTTGAATTTTTGTGCTAGTCTCCCTATGGTCCAAAAATTTGAAAATTGCCGAAAAAGAAGTCGAAGATAACCGAGCTTATTGAACAACTCAATAAGTAATACAATTATACAAAACTACAAATATAACATTGAGGAGTTTGTTGGAAGAAAGAGGATAAGCATGGACTCCCCAAGCAGAAGAGTGTAGTGGGCATGGAAAGGAACATATATGCACACACCGCAATACTCTCCCTAAATTGGTTTTTTCAGCCTTTTTACAACAATTCTGTATTTATTTTTTTGTTGTGAAGAGGAGAGGGAGGGAGTAAAATGCAAAAATAGAAGAAAAGTACCGGCGGAATTGCTAAAAACATTCTTCAACTTGAAATATTTTTCGATCTACTACTTTTCCTGTAATATAGACTCTTTTCGTGTTTTGTCAAGATTCTATTTTTGAGATTAGAGATCGGGACGATCTCCAAATTATGTATCACAAGTCGACCTCCTTTCAGTCCCAAATTCATTTGGTATATTTAAGGGAAATCGATTTGTGAAAAGAATTTTGAGATCTTGTCATGAAAAAAAGTTAGAATAGACCGAAATAGACCGAGTTCTTGGCCCTTCAGATGATAAATGAAGGGTAGCTAAGATGAAAAGTATAAATTTCCAAAAAGTGTTGTTTTTTCTACTTATTTAGAGAAGTTGAAGGATGTTTTGATAAACTGTCGAGCAGTATTACTTAAGAACTTAAAAAATAACAACCAGTACTAAAATATAACCAAAGAGACCTTTGCTCACTCATGGAGCAACAAAACAATAAAAGAATCACGCACAAAAGTAGTTTTCTTGATCATACAGACCACCACATCAAATATTGTACATTCTCTAATATACCCCTCCTCATTGATTCAAAATCGTGTTTGTGGAATTGTCATTTTGAACGACTTTTCGAAGACCACTCTCAGCCAATTACCCCTGAATTGTAGCCATTGTTATAAAACTACAAATCGGTGCTAACTTGTCAAGAGTAGTCCTCAAAAATAGCTCAATAACACAATGCCAAGAATACTATAATGGATTAATGGAGAGGCTGGGCTCCGATCTCAAAATGTTGAAAGGAAGGACATTTTTCTCAAACAAGGATATTTTAGCAAAAATATACTATTTTACCCAGTGCTTATTGATACTTTGGTGCTAAAAAACAGATTTGGAGTCTAAAAAATGAACAAATATTAATAAGACCGGATACCCATGAGGAAGTTATTAATCGAGATATACGGCATGTTCACAAGCATAAACAGCAAATTATAGCTTTCGCATCCCTGAACAAGAACTTCATAGAGTGAGTAAGTAATGATTAGGAAACAAGCGAACAAATTACAACAAAATATGTATTTAATGGTGCCGAAATAGCATAGGAGCACACTCCACATTGCCTACATCGAAACAAGAATAGTAGTGGTCGTAGATTGCTTATTATTCCACAAATAATCACACATATTTAAGAAGCGGCCACGGCAGCTATCAGTTGTAGAGGAGTCAGACGGATGCCCTCCGGTTTGCTCTGCCCTCCAAACATTTGGGCCAGTTTTTGATGTATGGTCATTTCGCCTGCATCAGAACCTCCTCTTCGGTGGTGACCACTGCAAGGAGGAGTCCGAAGCAGCTGATGGAGATGAGCACTTGCCATCATCCAGATCGAAAACCACTCCAGTGTCATCAGAAGTGACACCATCCTCTTCCTCCTCTTCAGCCACATTCTTGAGAGACTTGACACTCTCATCACACTCATTTGGTCAGCTGTTGCTGCTTGGCAGCTTTGAGGTTGAGTGCTGATGTATGCAAAGCCAGCTCTTCCAACCAGGCTGTAGGCGGCAGAGGCAAACTTTTGGCGACGGCGAATCACTGAATTTGGAGCCAGCGTAGAGAGCCGAAACGTCTTCACCTGCAATAACAACTTTTTGATTGGTTTTGTACGGTTTAATTGGTTCAAAGAGTAGCTGAGAAATAAGCTCTATTTAGAGTGGTAAGTTGTTTGATGACCATACATAAAGAGTAAGTTAAAAGGACCAAAGTAAACCACCCACATCTGGCCGAAATAGGCAGTTTTAGAAACATTTTTAGTGCCCGGAAAAATTTTCTGTTTGCGGGAAAAAATTATATTTTTTTGCGGATAAATAAAAATAGATAAAAACAATGTCGTTTTGACTGACCTATGGGAGGAGTGAATCGCACAAAGCAGTATTTGACCTATAGCGTCCATTGCCACAGGCATCATGGTAGCACTTGCGGATTGTTGGCGACGGAGCGAGTGGCGAGGTGGAGTGGCATACACATTAGTGGACGAGAAATTGTCATACACACAAGCTGACTGGCACTCCGGTGAGAGGCTGTTTTCTTCATAGTTGGTGAAGGTCACTCTTAAATTTAGGAATGAAGCACACATTTCTTTGCATAGGCAGTGGAGCAGCAGCACCGCGGCTGTTGGAGCCTTCTTCTGGATAGCACAACTTCTTGCGAGCAGCTCCAGCGGATTGTCCCTGCACTCTAGATAGAGCTTGTCGGCGATGGTGACCTACACAAAAAAAATTAATGGCTACTACAGTCAAACCTCGATTTAACGACCCCACCTCAAGTTTTCCCACCTAAGGTCCGACACTTTTTTTAACCCCATTTTCAAAATATTTTATCGATTCTGTCTTGACAGTCTGGGTCGTATTCAGGTAGGTTAGTAGAGTTTGGATCGAGAGTTACTCGTGATCTACTCGACGTGTTTCAGACGGGCCGAGTAGGTTCAAAGATCATGAGTTACTTTTGATCTACTCAACTCGTTTCAGACACACGAGTAGAGTTTTGGATCAAAGTTACTCGCGATCCTACTCGAGCAGCGAGTAATTTTTGATCGAGTAGAATTTATTTCTCTAGCTATACTCGAGTATACTTTACGATTAAATTAATTTTTTTATATTTTCTCGAGTTCTACCATGTTCTACTATCAAAAACAACTGTCAAGCTTACTGATATAAATCACAAGTTCAAATCTACTCTAATGATACTGAATCGGGTTTACTCGTTTTTAAAAAAGCCAAGTTGGGCGAGAAAACCAACTTGATCGAAAAATCGTGTTTACTCGTAAACTCGGGTTAGAAAGCCAGGTTAGGCGAGTGAAACTCGAGTATAGCTAGTAGAAATAAATTCTACTCGGATCAAAAATTACTCGCTGCTCAAGTAGGATCGCGAGTAACTTTTGATCCAAAACTATACTCAACTCGTTTCAAGTGCGAGTAGGATCAAGAGTAACTCGTGATCCTAAACTCTACTCAACCCGTTTCAAGTGCGAGTAAGATCAAGTAAGAGTAATCTTGATCTACTGACTCTATTAACCGACCTGAATACCACCCCTGGGCGCAAATATCGTAAAATTCCGATTTCGCCGACCGTTTTTCAAAAACCTAAAGTTTTCGCTTTTAAAAATCAAACCTCGATTCAACGATCCCCCTTTTGAAAATTAGAAGGTCGTTAAATCGAGGTTTTGATTTTTTAATAGCGAAAACTCTAGATTTCTGAAAAATGATCGGCGAAATTGGAATCCTTACAATATTTGTGGAAGACTGTCAAAAAAGAATGGATAAAATATTTTGAAAATGAGGTAAAAAAAGTGTCGGACCCTAGGCAGGAACGAACTTGAGGTGGGGTCGTTAAATCGAGGTTCGACTGTACTGAAATTGTTATTTATTGGTTTTAACCAATAATTGGCTCGACTTTTTCAACTTTTTAGCGGAATTATTAAAGACTCAAATTTTCGCTGTTTCACTAATGAAACAGTCATAAAACGACAAAAGACATTCGAACATTTTAATTTCACGTTAATTCCAAATTGTAGTCCAAAAAAAGTCAAAATCTTTGAGTTCCCGCCAAAACGAAACTTCACATATTACCGTTATTTAGGAGCTTTTAGATTCCTTCAGATTTAAAATGAATGAGAAAAAATTGCCTAGTAGTGAATACACCCCCTCCAACTTTTTCTTATAATGTATATTTCCAAAACCCGAAAAAAGTGCGTAGACATTTTTTGAGTCCCCGCTAACATATGCGGCCCTACCCTGAGCTTAAGCCTAAAAGCAGGGAAATAATTTATTTAAAAAAATGTGGAGGGAATTCTTCAGTAGCGCAGAAAAAATAAATAAAATGCAAAATTTTGTATTGGTCAGAATTTGAAATTTTGACTTCTTGGAGCACAGAAGGGTCCAATGCAAGAATGCAAATTTTTAAAAATTTGTTTTGCAGATTTGATGAATTTTTTATTTGTAAACATACAAAAAGTTGAGCCTTAAATATCGAAATTCGGAATCAAAGAGCCTTACAGTTAACCAAAATAACTAACTTTTTGGAGTGGATATGAGTTCATTGGGTGGTGATGGACTGGAAACCACTGGCACCTCGTCTTTCTTGGTTGCTGCACCAGTGCTCATCAGAGTAGCCAACAAAGTCGGGGTGGAAGAGGTACTGTGGCTCTTGAAAAAGGATGTTGGTGACAGACGAATGAACGAAGAGCTTTGGACAGGAGCGCCCTGCACACCACTCATTGACGGAAATGACGACAAAAGAAGAAGAAGAAGACATTTTTCTGAAAAAAATAATGTCACATCACAACAATATCCAAATTTACATTTTAGTGTCAAAAGTAGCAGGCGAAACTTTTTGGGATAAAGTAGGTAATTTTTAAGTCGGATAAAAAAACTAAAGCCTTACTTATCATTACCAATACAACAAATAATTTACAGATAAGATGTTTTAAACAGATTAGATCCAGTCAAATTACGATATACTATCACCCAAAAGCTTTATACTCCAAATTTCACGTCGACACGTCAAGGGGACCGTCCTATTAGAGGATAGGCTGTAGGTGAAAACACCTCTTAAATTATGTGTTTTCCCCTTAAATTTATTTTTCACCCCTTAAATTCAAATTTGAGCAAAATATGTGTTAACCCCTCAAATTTAAATTTTTACCCCTTCAAGTCCATATTTTGTCAAAGATACGTAGAATTGTGATCTAACTCGTTTTTACAACATAGATTGAAAGTTTACGTATCTTTGACAAAATATGGACTTGAAGGGTGAAAATTTCGAATTTGAGGGGGTACGCATATTTAAGGTGGTAAACACATATTTTGCTCAAAATTTGAATTTGAAGGGTAAAAATAAATTTAAGGGGGTAAACACATATTTAAGGGGCGTTTTAAATTTGACCTTAGAGATATACGGTATTTTAAAATTTGAAAAATCTACTGGGATAGTAGTATTTGCGAACCATAATTTGTACAGCATGTGTTAATTATTTTTTGTTTTTAAAAAATCTTGGTGAAAGTGAGAAAGTAAAGTCCTGCCTTGAAGCTTTTTTGCAATTTTCGACAAAATCTCATTAGAGAACTGCAGTTAAAGCAAAATGAAAGTAAAAGGCACTTACATAAATATTACAGCTTTCTTTGGTTGACACAATTAGTGAATATATTCTTTGCTCTTATTGCTTTAAATCCTGCTATAGTACGTAGCGGATGTTCTGTTTAAGTGATAATCACTTTGTTTGAACAATTTGTATATATAAACAGTGATATCTGAATTAATATGACAATTATAATAAGATTGCAAGAATCCAATTTTTTATAATAATACTTGTTATATTTCCTTTTTACTATAACATATTTTATATATTAATATTATATTTATATATGTTATATACTTATTATAATTATATTTTTATAATAATTTTCATTTCTATAACATGTTTTTTTAACATTCACTTTATAATTTCACTTCTATATTTATATAATAACATTTCCAAAATCTAATTTTTATTGAATAACTTACCCAATAATGCACACAACAACCAGGGATACCAATACAGAAACTTTTCCAATTAGTGACTACACAATTCTGATGATACTACTTGTTAATATTTTTTCACGTGCACACAGATGTTTCCAGCTTAACTGAAAGAATAATTAATTATTTAAATTTTTAACAAAAAATATTTTTTGTAAAACCGGGTGTGGAATGGCAACCAGACTTTTTGTGCTACAATTAAACCTCGATACAACATCGTCTTACTTTAAAACATAGTTGTGTTGTCCGGAAAAACGCAGGTATTTATGGCAAAGTTGTGATATTTTTGGAAAATACCGTATTCACTCTTTTAATCGCCCACGGGCGTTTATTTTTCAACCCTTAAAAATCGGAAAAAAGTATTTCGATTTTGAGATTTTTGGGTGCTCACCAAAATTTAAAAAGTGGAATCAGGTAAACTCGTGGTAACTAAAACGCAAAAAACAGATTTGCAAATAATTTTTTAAACTGAGATATAGGTCCTTAAGGGTGGGCGTTTATTAGAGGGTGTGCGATAAATAGAGTGAATACGGTAACGGTAAAATTGGAGTTCTTGCGATTTTTAGACAAAGATGACAATCATAGTCGGTAAATAACTTCAATAATAAAGTGTCGGACCCTAGGCGGGAACGAACTTGAGGTAGCCGTTAAATAGAGTTTTGACTGGATGAGGAGAATTTTCCGTGACATTTGATCGAAATAGCAGCTTTTCATTTTTTAACTGCCATAATTTTTTATTCTCTTCATTTTTAATATTTTTTTGTGATATAGCTATAATTGTTGCGAACATCTAAAGTAATTGCTTTTTAGCTTGGCTGAAAGTTAACTAAAGCAGCTGTAATGCGGAAAGGACCAGCTTTTTGTCGAAAAGTTAAGTCGAACAGCAGAAACTAACTAGGCCGACCATTTGGGCTGATGGTTATCCTTCTAATAAAGTGGAAAATAGCGCAACACATTCTACTCATAGTAAAATAGTCTGGATGCCAGTTGGAACAATAAAAAACAGGATATAAAAATTAACATATAAATACAATTTTTATTTGTTTTGACTTATTAAACAGGAAGAAATTTCTAGACAAACACACACTAGTATTTCAACAGACAAACACTCAATGCGTCACATGTTTAGGCAAAGAAAATATATTTACTCAAACTAAAAATAACGCCAGCGAACTTTAGATTTGGCGGAAGTTAAAATCTAAAAAATAGGTAATCGTTTATTTGAAGTTTTTTCTGTTTTGTTTTTGTATCTGACCTTATTTTAATATTTGTAAAACTTTTAAATCGTCTTTACATTTTTCATAGTTCTGGAATTCTGCCTTTAAAAGATCATCACCTGCCTATATACTATGGAAATCAAATAAATTAAAAGACTAAAAGAAACTCGAAAGAAAACTTAATTAAATTTTCGGAATGTTGCTAGGGCAAAATGAAGCTTTTTACAGCTTTTACTAGCTTTGCATTCTTTTTCCAGTATTCTTTGATTGGTCTAGTTCGAAAAAACCATAAGTTCTAAAAAAATTAAGGTTTGGCCAGCAATATTTTTCACGCCATTTTACGTCTCTTTTTTGATACAGTGTAGCATATAATTGAGAGCTGCGGGTCTTACTGGCCTAAACTTTAAATTTGCAAAAATGATTTAATAAATTGGATCTTGACGATTTCCTAGAAAATACCAAAAAAAAGCAACTGGGAAAAGAATGAAAAAATTCAAAAAAAATTGTCGCACAGGTACAAGCTTGTGAGGTGGTGGATAAACGAGTAAACATATAAACCAAAGTTTAAGGCTAAATAGGAAACTAAAGAACTTGTAGAACTAGAATGAAAGTAATATTTAAATATATCTATAATATATCTAAAATATACCGTATTCTCTAATAATCCCAGTGTGGGATTATTTTTCAATCTCCAAAAAATCTCGAATTGTCAATGAAAAATGGCCCTAACTCTGAAATCCTAGTCAAAAAATGGGGGGGGGGTGTGGTATTATTAGAGATGTGGGATTATTAGAGCGGATACGGTATGTATGAATATTCTAAGAATATATTAATTTTAGACGCGAAAAGCCTAAAATATAAATTCTTTGGGTCTTATCAATGAAATTAGACAATCTAAAGTAGTGTCAGAAAGAACAAAGTACCTCCACATATTCTATATTTTCTCGTCTTTCTTACTAATTCTTTTTAGTGAAAAGACAAAGAATACATTGAGCGGATGAAGCAGTCTACGAATGGATTAGAGTAAGAGCATATATAGTAGTATTAGCTAGCACTGGTCACACAACAGGTGCTACAACACGCATTTCCCCAAATTAAAAACTCTACAGTCTGGCAAATTTTTTTTATAAAATAAAGTATTGCATAACAATTACTTTGTGTTAAAGTATAACTTTTAAAAAGACAAAACTAATAAAGTTTTTCATAAATTAAATTTGAAGTTTGAAAATTAGCCTTTCTCGGTATCGAAAATGTGAAAAATATTAAACCGAGGGCTGAAAAAGGAACAAACAGAGAAGATACTAAGGCAGAGCAAAGGAAGACAGCATCAACCAAGAAAAGAGGAATGTGTAAAAATTGAAAAAAATTAACTATTTTTTTTTTTTTTAGAATCTTAGAAAGGTTCAATCAAAAGCAATTGAAGAAGCCAAGAATCTTCCGAGAGGGTGATGCGATGAATGGCCAACTGTCCAAAAGAATCGGCTGGGATGCAAAAACATGATAGAAGAAACTGAAATTTGGAAAGACTGTTGATTTAGAAACAACAAAAAGCTCGACGAGAAAATCTGGCAAACGACATAAGCTGCGGCTGTACGACATCCGAAAGTTAATGCAGACGAAAACAAAATTAAATGTTAGATTGGAAAGGACAATACTTTTTTCTCCGACTAAAACACTTTTTTTTCCGACTAAAAATTTTTTTTTCCGACTAATTTCATTTCGACTAAAACTAACTTTTTTCTCCGACTAAAATACTTTTTTTCCGACTAATTCTTTTTTTCCGACTAATTTTAATTCTCGACACGAATCAACCATTTTTAAAAAATTTTGTGTGAAATTCAAGGTGGCAAAGACCAATGGCTGGAGCCCACTCCGGAATGGCAAAAAGGCCAAAATTTTTGGTTTTCTGGGGTTACTAAAGGGGGAGTAAACTTTTTGAGAAAAATCGATTGAGCGGATCAGATTTCGGGTCCGATCGGCTTAACGCTCAGATTCCAGGTTATGGTGTTTTCGAGTTTCAGGATGGAGTTGTGGCGATTAAGCCGATCGGACCCGAAATCTGATCCGCTCAATCGATTTTCTCAAAAGTTTACTCCCCTTTAGTAAACCCCAGAAAACAATAATTTTGGCCTTTTGGCCATTCCGGAGTGGGTCTCCAGCCATCTGGTCTTTGCCACCTTGAATTTCACACAAAATTTTTAAAATGGTTGATTTCGTGTCGAGAATTAAAATTAGTCGGAGAAAAGAAAATAGTCGAAAAAAAAGTATTTTAGTCGGAGAAAAAGTGTTTTAGTCGGAAAAAAGTGTTTTTAGTCGAGAAAAAATTGTGATTGGAATTGTATGAAGTTATCATGGATACATTTTGTCAATGGGGGGGGGGTTACAGAGTTACCTGACATCATCTATACGCCCTCTCTATGGACGGATATCTCGGGGCAGACCAACTGCTTTACACTGCTGTTTTTTGAATTTTACTCTCACGTTCGACCTCCAATTTTTCATGTTTCGAGAGGGTTTGAAAATTAAACGTCTAATAATTATCTAATAATCCGGCACTTTAATTCGAAATTGGGTTTTGGCATTGTGTCTTCGCCCGCTTTTAAAAAACTCGTCTCAGGCAGTTAGCAATTATTTCGTAGCTCATCTTCTGAGCTACAAATGGGTACTGACTCTTATGGGAAGAAATTTCAAAAAATACGTCAAAAACATTTCGAATAGAGGGGAGGGCCGCATTATTAGAGGTATAAGATATTAGTTCTTATAGAAGATACCGTATTCTCTCTATTAGTCCACATGTGGGATTATTTTTCAATCGTCCGAAATCGGAAATATTTGGGGTCGATCTCGAGATTTTTGGTGCTCAACTGAAATATAAAAAGTAGAATCAGTAGAGCTCGTGGAGTTAAGAGAATGCAATAAACAGCTTTGTTAATTTTTACTCTGAGCTGAGATACAGGTCCTCAAAGTTGGGGTGTGGTTTAATAGAGAGTGTGAAACTAATAGAGAGAATACAGTATACGGTATTGTTTCCAAAAATATTTTTCCTATCATTCAATAAAAACCAATACTTTTTTTTAAGTAAAGTGAAATTCAAAAAGTTTTCTGAAAACTCCCAAAAATAGACGCAAACTTGAGTCTGTGAAACTATCTATAATTAAAAGTGTGCACCAGGGAACGTAAAAGGGTAAAAATAATTGCTATCATCTACTATTATTTTCTGGTTTTCTTTATAACAAAAACAGTAAGAATAGTAGATTTTTTTTTGACGAATAGAGTGACAGGTAAGACATCAACAAGACTTCAAATGATTATTCAACAAAAAATAAACAAAATAACTCTAATATCGTAATCCTCCCATACTTGTGCCTTTTCTTCTACCAGTTTCATTTATCAGTCAGAAGGGGGCTGGAGGTAAAAAAGAGAACTAGTAACTTTAGATTCAAGAAATCATGTGACTCCCTGTAGTTCTGCCTATTTTCGAACAAAATTTTTGTGAGACTTTCTTTACACATATAAAATAAAAAATAAATATTTAGTCAAAACCAATATTGGCAATACTGAAAAACTTCGCCTTTTTTCTAAAAATGAGTACAGTTTGGGTTCTCAAAATCACGAGCAAAAGAACCGGTCGCTATTATGCTGTGAGAGTAGCAGCCACCAAGTCAACTTGTGTTGGTGGTAGTGCTTGCTGTAGCACACACACACACCACTGTGGAGTATAAAGAGGGGGCAATCAATAAGGGGGCGCCTCACACACACAATAACATCTCTGAGCACACAGAGAAGTAGAGGGGAGACAGCTCGCCTAGCCTTTTGCTGCTCGCCTGCCTCACCCTCCCTCCCATCTCATTTTATTGGAGCAGCAGCAGCAGCAACAAAGGCTGTTTACATCCAGTTTTGTGATTTCGCAAGAGAAATTGTCAGACAACCAGCAGAATAGGTAGAGAAAATACAAAAGGGGAGAATAAGAAAAGAGCAGGAAATTCAGAGGAAAGAGTGTGACATATAGACACCGAAGCAGTCAGTCACCGGACCTGGCTTCCCTTTTTCTATGCTTGCGGCCAAAAAAAAACATTAGCACACGTGTTGTTATTTTGTACATGCATGCACAAAGAGCGCAGAAAAGGGAAATTGATAGAAAAAAATGTGATTGATTTTGCATATATTCAATAACAACAACTAACAAACCACCCACGAGGGCACAGCAAAGAACATGTCATTTGATTTCGGACATCAGATTTTTTACGAGGGTCTTTTTTCTCACCGAGATGCACTGTAAATTCACAAAAATTATGTTTTTCTTTTATTTTTTAGCTCATGTAACTGGCTACAAATTAAGTGGTAACTTGAATGAGCGAAGTATTCAAAAAATTGTTCAAAAACACAATGACACAAACACGATTTTCAATTAGAGGGGAACGGCTTTTTTTCAAGACACTTGAAAATGTATCTTTTTAGTTTTTGACAGGTGCTGGGTGGCGCAGTAGTAGTGCTTTCCGTCACTTAACTTTACATAGTAAAAAAGGCCAATTTTGTTCAGGTCACGAGTTCGACCCCGCCCTTAGCGGCGGGGTTGCACTTAGTGTTTTTTTCATATATCTTTTTTCAGTGTTTTATGTTAATGTCTTGAAGGGAAAGTCATTATTTTGAACTTTTTCAACTGCCTAACTAGGGTTGGGAACGGTCATATGACTGGTCATATGACCGGTCATATGACGTCATATGACCGGAAAATGACCGACAAATGACCGCTCATAGAAGAATTGGTCATTTATTCCTATTTTTCTGAAAAGAATATTTTTATTTTTTTTGCTTCTGCAATTTTTTTCAACTGTGTTTTGTTAGTGTTTTTGTTGTTTTCGATCGCGGATGTCTCGTCTCAAGCAAATTTAAGCACGATTTGAATGGTTTGAGTCACAAAATCTTATGGTCTGTTTCAGGATGACGGTCGACACAGCCTCCCAAGTGAAGTTCATCAAACAAGCCGGTCAGAGATGAAAATCCAGTTGTAACTCCAGAAAATGTAGGAAGCAATGAAGAAAATGATGATTTTGATGTGTTTATGAATGAATTTGAGGAAATGTTATGTTATATGAATAAAACTTTATGATAAAGTGAAATTCGGAAATGACCAAATATGACCGAAAATGACCGGTCATATGACCGATTTTAGAAATGACCGGTCATTCGGCAACCCTATGCCTAACCCACTTAGATAGTATCCAAACGTAAAAGCTCCACTCCAAAGAGTATTTTTTCTGAGCCTACCTTTTTCGGTTCCCTTGATTTTTTTCACCCCAATCATTGCAATGAGAAGTGTGTTGGTCTTTGGCCGCGAAACGGCCAAATATCCTTCGTAATGTCGACGCGAAAGGTGTGAAATAGGCTTTGAACCCATAAGGGTTCGAACCATCAACCTCGGTTTTGAGAAATTATGCACGAATTTAAATTTTTAAGTCCAACCAAACCAAGTGTCGTCACCAGGAGCTAAAATTTTTACTTTTTCAGGCTCCTAAATCTGTTTCCGGATTGATTCGGGCATGCTGAAGTGGTTTGATAGAGGTAAAATGCCGTTTTCTCAGGTATTTTTCGAGTTTTAGTAAAAGCGAGTTTTGGTAAACTCAATTGTATCCCGATACTCGAAAAAAGGCACTTTTATAGTTCCACCCCATACTCGGTTTTTTGAAAAGTGACCCAAAATCACTACCCGAACTCATTTTTTCTGCACAACACGATTCGAGAAGCATATATAAACAGTTTCTGAATAAAAAATTTAACTTCGCCAAAAAACTTGCCTCCCACCCCTCAGTCAAAAATGGTCATTTTAAGGCATTTTAGGGTCCTTTTGGGTGATTTATCACATTTTTCTTGCTGGAACTTGGCAAAAAGAGATTCTATATGCATTTCTTGATCAAGAGCACATCTCGGAATTATGTCACAGGTAAGTGAGTGCGCGCATCTCTTACCGACCAAGCCCCTGCGCCCCGAAGGGGTAGCAGGGGGCTTGGTTGCTTGGGGTTGAGATATAAAAGTGCCGAAAAAACCATACAAAACCTTATTTCACTACTGTCAAACCATCTTCAGCGTGTCCGAATCAGTCCAGAAAACAGGTTTCAGAACCCAAAAACGTAAAAAAATTTGCTCCAAGTGGGCGACCACTTGGTAGTACCCTACAGGGGTTCGGGGTACCAAGTATCCAGGTGGTTTAGGTACCATGAGGTGGTTAGAGCCTCTCTGGATGATGTGAGCACTATTTAAATGATTGGACACTATTCAGATGGTTTTGGTACTATCCAGGTGGTTTGGGTAGTTGGGGATCTGTCGTCCATTTGAGGTGAATCGAAAAGTAAAAATAAGTCATAAAGACAGATTTTCAACTGTATCCTAATAATTTTGAGTCCAGGCTTTACGTCAAATACAAGGTAAAAATAAAGCAAAAGTTGGCGCTACTGTAATATACAGCAGTTTTTTTTGGGGGGCGGATGCGGGTTATATGACAGTAGCGTCCAAAAGTTCTTGTGTATCGAAAAGTGCGAAATTTGTATCCTCAATGATCAGTTATATACCAAAATGTAGATAAATTCGCTAAAAAGTTGGAGGAGATCTTTGCTTAACCGAGGACGTATAAAAACGGGAAGCTGTTTTAAGTTTAGAACTCATTCTTCTAGTCAAAGTTGGAGTATTTTGGGTTTCCCGCAAATTTTAATCAATAGTAAAACATATATTTTGGGCGTTTCAAAAAAGCCGTGAAGTGGGGCGGGGGTCGTTTATTAGAGGATAAGTAACTAATTTCAATTGTCTGAAACCAGTGTTGTAAATCTTAAAATTTCGGCACCGGCTCACGGCACCAATCCCTAAAATTTAAGCACCGGTGCCACTGACAACACTGGCTGAAACCATGAATTTTTTGGGGGATATCACCAGTCTGCAGAAGCTATTGACAAATTTTTCTAACAATGGTTCAGTAGTCGCATGACACCCGGTATTTCCAGTGAGAAAAGATATCATCGTTTTCGTAATTACTAAAAAAAAGATTCAGAAAGAAATACTTTTATTCAGCAAATTCACATAGTATGACAGAACACGGGAATTATTCAATACCATTTGACTTCAACAACTCTTTCCAATCCTGGAGAACTTGACGACTGTTTATTTCGTTGCGGGCAAAGGCCTGAAAAGTTTTAAAACTGAAAAACCCCAAAAAATGGTATCTCACTCTGACTTAAATTTCTTCAATTTTAAAATATTATAGACTTGCAAGTTGCAACTTCGCCCGCACCCTGGTCTCTCGGAGTACTTGGACCTGAGACCTTCACCAGTCATTTTGCCTTGGTTCCTCAAAGCAAATGACAACTTTTCCAAATTTTTCCTACAAGTAAAGTTCTCTGTAGGGTTGTCAAACGTTCGATTCGACGAACCTTCGAAGTTCGAGTTCGAAATTTTCGAATCAAACGTTTGGTTCAAAGTCCGATTTTGAAATTTTCGAACGTTCGATTTGAACATTTTTTTTTCGAATTTCAATTGAAAACGAGCGTAACCCATTTTCTATGCCTTTTTTATGATGCTGCGCATGTTTTGGTAAAATCTTTTTCGTGTTTCTAAGTTCTTATTTTAAGACTTTAAAAGTATTTGGTGCGAAGTTCGTTATATATTTCGAATCGAACGTTCGGTTCAAAGTTCCAATTCGAAAATTTTTGAATCAAAGCAGAAGCGTAATGTTTCTGCTTTTGTCCCATTTGTGATTTCTGCGACCAGATTTCTGTTTCTGTTTTGTTCTTCTTCTTTTTGGAAAAACTGGTCTTAAACTGTATTACACGCTAAAAAAGACTGATCCCTATCGGTTTCTCATAAAAAAGCCAGGCCGATATAATCGAAAATTGGAATTATGAAAAGTGATGCTTGCAATCAAAATAATAACCTCAACTTTCAATCTGGCATCTTCTACAACTTCTCCTTCTGAATTAACCAGTTTTAGGGCAGGAATTGTTTGTATATTGTAAATATGGTAGAAGTCTCTTAAAAAACCTTTTTTTTTAGAATTTAAAGCAAAAATCTTACTTAATTTCTTTGCCTTGGATATAAAGCCATCCAGGCAGACTTTCATAGTGCTCGAGCTGATCCTGTTCTGACTTATCTTTGGAAAGCCAGACAACTTCTAAGTCATGCTTAGTTTGTTCATAGAATTTCTATAAATTTTTAATTTCAGAGATTGTAAAAAATGTATCAAATTGAAAACTCCCGGCAAATACAGTATAAGCTCTATTAATTCGCCCGTTTCCAATAATCCGCCACCCCTGAGAGTGTAGAAAATAATTGTTTTTTGGTGTTGAAAAATAAACCAACATGTGGCTAATTAGAAGAAATACGGTATTAGTTACCTGTAATTACTAAGTGAAGACTCCAAAGATTAAGTTTTTAATTAACTTTTAGCAGTATTTGGTGCGGTTTTCTTATTTTGTCGAATGGTTTATACGGTTGCGTAAACAAACGGCCAATCCAGGGCGGATTTTTTCACTTATTTAAAAATTGTTGTTCAGGTGAACTTAAATCCCTTCTTTAAAACAACAAATACCGTATTTCTTCTAATCAACGAGCATGCTCGTTGATTTCTCAATCACCTCCTAGGGTGCCCGTTTATTAGAGACTGTCCGATTATTGGAGACTGCCCGTTTATTTTTTTGATCAAAATTTTATTCGTAAACAAACAGTAAAAGGTGACGTAATTCAACAAAAGGGTACTTATTAGAGTTGGCCCGGAATTTTTTTGAGCCAAAACCGGAATGCCCAAATATTTTTGTGATTTTTTCTATTTCATCGAAAACCCTTGGTGTCATTCAGCACAGTATTAAATTTTGCGTTAGATGGACAAAAAAAATTGTGTAAAATGCTTATTTACCAAAGAAAAAATACCTTTTGAAGGTGAGAATTCCGTCCGTTTTCCGGTCAGAATTCCGGTCGGAATAAGACCGGAATTTTCAGCTTAAAAGGGCATTATTTTTTGGCACTTGTTGGCTGGGGGGGGGACGGATTTTTTCACTTATTTAAAAATAGTGTTTAAACGGCACACCCACAACTGCTCAAAAAGTAATCTGAGAATAAATTCAAATGAGAAACAATTGGTCTTGCCACGATTTGTTTCGAAAATAATTGTTCTTTGACAGATATATTTCACTATAAACTTTCTTGTGAATAATGGGTTGTATAGTTTTGTTTCTCATTCTATTACGTTACTTTCACACGTTCACCGAGTGTAATATTCTGCCCTTGCAGTCCTAGTCACGTGGATTCCATTTCGGTATTCCATAGATGGATTATTAGAACAGATTCTTGAAAAAAAGATGGTAAGGCCGTGTCTGAGGTTTTTGTACATGAAGTCATTGTTTTGGTATTAGAAACCCTACATAAGACACGTTTCGGGAAGAATACAATGCTTTTTATAACTTTTGGCTAAATCCAAAATGTCGATTCTGGAGGTGTACTTGTTTAGGGAATGTCTCAGACGGTTTTTCCTAACCATCCTGAGGCTTCCTGGCCCTTCAAACCCTATTTCAGACAAGAAAAATCATGTTCGCTGCCACCGGGATTCGAACCTGTAGCCTTATGTGGTTCTTTTCATGATGAGGAATTTAATCAAAATTGATTCAGAGACATAATCTGTGATTTTGAAGGTTTTTTATATGAAAATGGCACTGTAATTTTTTTGATTTTTTTTATTAGCGTGCATATTATACACCATTCGACTTCAAATTTAACGCCGAGCAATATGCTCTCAGATGTCAACACCGATTTATGCTGAAAATTTTTGTAGTTGAAATGGTTCTCTTGGTCACCAGCAAGATGTTTCTTTGTGAGTGAGTGATAAGAATTCTCATAATTTTCAATCATGTATTTTTTCTCGATTACAGATTTCAAAACGTTGAAAGCTTAGAATCATGGCTACACAATGCTATGAAAAACGTGTAAATTTTGGCACTTATTGGGTTGGGGGGGCGGGTTTTTCACTTATATAAAAATAGTGTTTAAATGACTCCTAAGTAATTTTATATGCTTAAAACGATAAAAAAGTTATTTTCTGACATTTTTCCACACAAAATAGATTTTTTGAAAAAAAATTTTTTTGACTGAAATTTGACTTTTTGCCTTGGTCCCCCAAGGCAATCCAACCTGAAAGGGTACCTGGATACCACAAAAAGATGGAATTTGAACATAGTTTTGTTGACTGGGCCTACCGCATAAAAAACTCTGGTATGCATACATTTTTATGCATCCAGAGTCACTTACGAGTGATTTGTGTCTAAGGTATGTGGGTGTGCGCATTTCAACTCCAAGCCCCCAAGCCCCCGAAGGGGGTGCAGGGGGCTTGAGAGTAAGAGATGCGCGCACTCACTTACCTTAGACATGATTCCGAGCAAGACTCTTAATCAAAAATGCATAAAGAAAGTTTTTTGCCCAGCTTCAGTGACCAAAACGAGGTAGAATACTTTAATACAAAGTAATTTGCCTTGGTCCCCAAGGCAAAAAGTCGAAATTTTTCAAAGAAAAAATTTTCAAAAAATCCATTTTTTGTGTGAAAAAATGTCAGAAAATAACTTTTTTATCGTTTTAAGCATATGAAAATTACTAAGGAGTTGTTTAAACACTGTTTTAAATAAGTAAAAAAAGCGCTCTATATCTTGGCTCAAAAAAATTATTTACGAAATCTGTTTTTGCGTTCTCTTAATTACCATGATCTGAGCTGATTAGACTTTTTAGATTTTGGTTGAGCACCCCAAATCTTAAATAATTTTTTTTCGATTTTTAGCGGTTTAAAATAATTATTCCAGGGTGACTAATAAAGAAAATACGGTATTTAAAGGGCATACCCACGCTAATAAGAGTGGTGCCCGGGAATTCAAAATTTTTTCCAATCACTGAACTTGTGTACGGATTTTCAACTTAGTTTCTAACAAAACAAGGTCTAGAATTCAATTTTAGGTATGGTTTCGTTAGAAACCAAGTTGAAAAATCCCTACAGAAGTTCAATGATTAGGAAAAAAAAAATCGAATTCCCGGGCACCACCTCTTATTAGCGTGGGCATGCCCCTTTAAAGGCAAATTTGGATTTGCGAGGAAATTTTTGGTTCTTGTCGGTTATGCGGACTACCTTGGTTCTTCTCGGGACTACCTTGTTTCATGTGTGACAAGGTAGTCCGGATAACCGACAAGAACCAAATTTTTTAATTTTCCACATTTGCCCTGACTTTTCACATACAGCCTAACAAATTATTCAAACCATGAGTTTAGGCGTTAGAACTTTGCAGCTACCACACCATCCTGCCGAGAAAAACATCAGCAAACACTTAAGAGCATTGATATTATTCAAAATCTGACAAAAAAAATGTTTCCTGACCTTTTTCTTGAGCTGCTGGAAGTCGATATCACCAGATCTAGATTTAACATTGACCAGCTCGAGAAAGTGCTTGTCTTTTTTATTGGTAGATATTTGACGTTGTTTTGCTGTATAGGGTTTAAGAAAGGCTTAAGAAGCAAACGGCTAGGGATGGATAGCATATTTTGGTCCTGTAAACATTGGACGTAATATAAATAGGGTTGTCGATTCGAACACTCGACTCCGAACTAAACGTTCGATTAGAAATATGTCGAAATTTGTATCAAATATTTGGCGCTACTCGGTTATAAGCACCACCCCCCCCCCAAATTGCTCCTCGGGAATACCCCACCCCCCTCAATCCTAGGAGCTACTCGGTCATACCTTGGGTTGGCTAACGAGTAATTAACCGCGTAATTACTCGCTAATTACTGCTAATTACTTCGAGTATTTGACCGGCAACAAAAAAATCGGACAAATACTTTTCGAACTGTCGTAAAAATATAGGGAGATATCTCAACTAGAGAGTTTTCATTTCGAATTATTTTAATTATGTAGTACGGTCGTCTGTCTCGTATTTTATCGCTCGCTTGGTGTCTATCACTTGTTTTTTTACTGTGTTTGACTCTTTTGACCGTTTGATTTACTAAGCCGTGTCGCGACCTGCCATTTTTAGCAGTAGTTTTTAGCATACCTTCGAGTAATTAACGAGTAATTACTCGGTTAATAACTCCAAAGTATTTTACCGGTAAATTGCCTAACCCTAGTTATACCCCCCCCCCCACCCAAATAAAGATTTTTGTGAGTGGTCAAAACTCCTTTTTAAGCAATGATTTTTCCATAAAAGGACCATAAAAGTGATATTAATAGGGATCAAGGGCTGTATTGGTAGAGGAAGGAACAAAACAGGGGCCACTTATATAGAGACTATAAGTACCAAAGTGTACTAATTCTCTAAGCGTTGAAGGCACTTACAAACCCAGGAACATGTGTGCAGGCGAAAGTATAACTACTTTCAATGGATCAAGCCGATCAGCAGGGTGGACCTGCGGGTTTGCAACTAAGCCTAGCACTTTTTGAGTGCTAGGCTAAATTTTTGGATGCTGGGCCTCTGGCCCGGCCTTGTAGAACGAGGGGAGATGCTCTTTGGTGAAAAAACAAAGATGTTGAACATAGTTTTGAATACTGGGGCCTACCGCATAAATAAACTCTGGTATGCATACATTTTCATGCATCCAGAGTCGCTTTCGAGTGATTTGTGTCTAAGGTATGTGGGTGTGCGCATCTAAACTCCAAGCCCCCTGCGCCCCCGAAGGGGGCGCAGGGGCTTGAGAATTAGATATGCGCGCACGCACTTACCTTAGACATGTATCGAGAAGTACACTTGATCATAACATGCATATAGAGTCTATTTTTGCCACGGCCGAGTTGAAAAACATGGTAAAGCAGATAAAAAGTGGCCCTGTATCCTTCCCCTCCCAATACAGCCCTTGATCCCTTTCAAAATTGCTTTTTTGGACTTTTATGGCAAAATTATTACTTAAAAATGAGTTTTGACCACTCCCAAAAATCTTGATTTTGTAGGGGAGGGAGGGGGTGTTTATCACCGAGTAGCGTCAAATACTTTCATAATTAAATAATAAATTCATAATTATTAAATATGACAAAGAGTTAATCAAAAAATAAAAAGCAAATTCGAACTTCCTAAATTCATCTTAAGACGATTCATTCAAATCATCATTCAAATTTTTGTTAGCTCATTCTAACCAAGATTCATTCATTCTGGGTGGGCTGTCCGTCGCCAAGTGGTTAACTCGCCAACTTTATGCCACCAAATGATTATCGAAAACCAATTACCCTATCATACGTAAAATCGTGCGGCAAATCGAGTTTGTTACGACCAAAACTACGAATTCACCCATCCGAACCCAGAAACCGGTGGTGGTATCCCTAGGGTCAGGTGGATATCCACCTGGATGGCCTGAAAAATAAAGTTCAGTCAAACTTTTAAACAAACCACAATATCATACGTAAAATCGTGTAAGGAATTCGGTTTGATAAGACCGAGTTTGAGGTTTCCCCTCTTGAAGGCTGAAACCTGGGCGGGTAAGAGATGGTCGGGTGGATATCCAGATGGATAGCCAAAAAATAAAAATTTAGTCAAATCGAATAATAAACCATGCTATGTAAAATCGCGTGAAAATTTTGATTTGTTAAGACCAAATTTTGATTTTACTTACGTGGAGGCCGATACCAAGGGTAGGTACTAACTGATCTACCTGGATACCCACCTGGATAAGCTAAAAAATTAAAATTCCGTCCAAATTCAAAAAATTAATTATTTGAAAGTGAAATCGTGTGAAAAATTAAATTTTGTCAATACTATAATTGCATTTTTTGCTATTTAAATCTCAAGACGGTTGATGTTTTCTAGGGTAAGGCCCACATCCACTTGGCTGGCCTTAAAACCCTTGATTTCTAGGTTTTAGTAGGCAAAATAGAAATTTTGGTCAAACAAGACTTCTGACACGATTTCACATGTGATAGCATACTTTGTATTTGATTTGAAAAAAAAAAATTTTTTTCAGGCTAACCAAGTGGGCATCCACTTGACCAGGTGGTACCCACCCAGGTTTCTCCCTAGAGGTGGGGGAAAATCTCAAATATGGTCTTATAAAACACAATTCCTAGCACACGATTTAGAGCACAAGATTTAGCACAATTTTGCGTATGACATCATGGATCGTTTTTGATTAAGACCATCTTTTGATTTTTCAGTCCATCTAGGACAATATCCACCTGGGTTCTAGCGCAGAAGCCGTTGGCAAAATTTGCCTTCGCCCCCCCCCCTGTTGTTTTATTGAAAAACAACTTTTTCCCCTTGTCCATCATGATTATGTTAATATGGTTGTTTATAGTGATCATGGTGATTATAGTTGAAATGATCACCTTAACCACGATCACCTTCAAAACAATAGGAGACCAAGTTGTTTTCAATAAAAAAACAACAAGGGGGGTCAAGGCAAATTTTGGCAATGACTTCTGCACTAGGGCCACTAACATGCACTATACACCTGTCCCGAGGGGTACCCACCCAGGTTTCGGGGTTCGGGTTAGTGAATTCGAAGTTTTGGTCTTATCAAATCCAATTCACCAGACGCAATATCCTGCACCAAGGATACCAACCATTGATTTTGGGGTTCGGGTTAGTGAATTCGGAGTTTGGTCTCATCAAACCCAATCCTTCACACTATTTCCCATATCATAGCATGGTTTTTTTAATTCAATTTTTTTTAAATTTTCAAGAGTGAAAAAGGTACATCGCAAAAGATATGTATGGGTGCTAGTAAGTAAGAATATACAATAAGACGAATCTAAATACTGATGAGTTGTCAATAATTACAATGTTGTTTCGACACGATAATCAATAATTTGAATTTAAAAAATCCGAATTGTCAAAAGTCTGAGTTGTCAAAAGTGTGAGTTGTCAACAAAATGAATTTTGAAAGGCTCAGTCTGATGTTAGCCATCGGAGATGTGTTCGGCTCGATTTGAAGTTCAAATTCGAAAAAAATAACAATTATCAAATTGAACAAATCAATGTTCAATTACAAGTTTTCGAATTCGAACTTCCAATCAAACCGAACATTCGAAAATTTCGAACGTTCGACAACCCTAGATATAAACGAAGTAAAAAAATGTGGATCAAAATACTGCAGAACTGGGGATAAGAGAGGTTGATTATGTAATACAAAAATTTCTAGATCGAAAAATGTTTCTACAAACACTGAAAAATCTCTAGAAAGTTTTTCGCCCAATTATTACAACACAAATTTGATCTCCCCACATATAATTTTTGTGTGGGAAAGGAGGAGAAGCAAGCAAACTAGCGGAACTTGAATACCGAAGATTAAAGCACAAAATAAATGTTTCTTAAAAATACATATTGTGACATCGTTGAAATGGTGTACAAAAACCCAAAAAAGGTAAATAAATCACAGTACAAAAAAGTTTTTATGAACATAAATATAATAAAAAGCATTTCCAAAATTGTCAAACTATTTTTAAAGTTCGGCGCTATCATAATCTTTAGGTAACAGTTTACTTGGCCCCCCACGGCTGACCCACTTTCGAGGTGAATTTTTAAAAACCGATTGCATATTCGTGTTTGTCGACCCGGATTTTTACGGGAAATGATCATCAGATTCTGTGAAAGTGAAAAAAAAATTTTGGGATTTGCCTTGGTCCCCCAAGGTAAAATTTTAGAAAAATTTTAAAAAAATATATTTTTTAAATTGGCGCCTTTTGAATTTTAAAGGGATTAAGGGCTGTATTGGGAGGGAAGGGAAAAAAAGGGGGCCACTTTCATGTCAGAACAAAAGAAAAGTAAATATATGTATTCTTCGGCTGTCTTACCATGTTTTTCAACATGGGTCGTGGCAAAAAGAGACTCTATATGCATTTTATGATCAAGAGTACTTCTCGCAATCATGTCTAAGGTGAGTGAGTGCCCCCTTCGGGGGCGCAGGGGGCTTGGAGTTGAGATGCGCACACCCACATACCTTAGACACAAATCACTCGAAAGTGACTCTGGATGCATGAAAAAGCATGCATACCAGAGTTTATTTATGCGGTAGGCCCCAGTATTCAAAACTATGTTCAACATCTTCTTGTTAGGGCCCTGTGTGATTAGTGGCCCCTTTTATTCCCTTCCCTCCCAATACAGCCTTATCTCTTTAAAATTCAAAAGGCGCCAATTTAAAAAATATTTTTTTTCAAATTTTTCTAAAATTTTACCTTGGGGACCAAGGCAAATCCGGCAACCGGACATTTTCCATAATTTGTGGAATTTGTCCGCGGACATTTTCCATAATTTGTGCATAATTGTCCGCGGACAAATGGCATAATTTGTGGAATTTGTCCGCGGACATTTTCCATAATTATACCATTTGTCTGCGGACATTTTCCATAATTATGCCATTGTCCGCGGACATTTTCCATAATTATGCCATATTTCTGTAATTACTCGAGTTATCGATGTTTATGATTATTTTACAATAATTCAATAACCATGCAATTGCTATAAACAAAAAATCAATTATCCGTCTTGTAACATACACAGCACGAAGCAAATAGCCTTTCACTTTATTCAATTCAATAACAACGTCCCAACAATCAAATTACATTTATTGTTCCAATTCGAAATCACTTTCATCTTGCTCAATTTGCTCCTCGAACAGTTCCAATTCGAAATCACTTTCATCGCTTTCTTCTATGTCATCCAGGTCAGGGTGGAACCCCTTAGCATACCAAAGGGCTTCTTGAATAGAATGGAGAAATGTCATCAGCTGTTCCTTATTTTGAGCTGTTTCTGCTGAGCTCTCTTCCCACTCCATCACCAATGCATGAATCATTTGCTCTGATTGACGTTGATTTGGGCGTACCAATCTGAAGCCTCTTCTGGATTGTCTTCGTGCCTTGAAAAATCAGTCGTTTTAACCACCAGTACAAGTGAAATACCGTTCGATTGCATGTCGGACAGCTTCTTCCTCCTCTACTTGAAACTGTATGACTTCACTTCTGTCCGGCTTTCCTCCTCCTGCGAAATGAGCCTTGTACTCTCTGTTCCACGATTCCACTGCATTGTTGGTTGCCGGAAGCTGACTTCTTATAGGCTTATTCACATTCCACACATGAATAGGAAAAGCTGCGGGCCGAATTCGAGCACCGATTCCCGGACCAGATAAGTTTTGCGGAAATACTCCATGAATGCTTGAAAATAAAGTCGTAGTAAAACCAACGTAATAATGGAGTGAAAACAAACCTGCTGCTTGACTTTGATCCAATGATGTTGGAATTCCTTCCCTAACCAGTTCAGCAAAAGCCTCCACTAACGCAAGATATCCATGAATCACATCTCGTTTAGGCAGATATGCTAGCTTTGAAAAAGGACGATCCAATACATCAGATGCTCATTTTTGTAGAAATTCGCCATGCCATGCTTACAAGCCCATTTGCGATTCGATTGAGAGAGATGAAACACGCATTTGATTGGCTCGGCATCGGGAAAGACGTTAGACATGACACTTGATGGAGCTCGCTCGAAATCTATATGAAACTTATAAGTACAGGAAACTTCAAGCACTATTTTTACCTGACAAGTACATCTTAACATTGTAACACTCGCGAGGCAAGGAGAATATTTCTTGAAAGACCCGCGCGTATGTGGCTTCACTTTTGTTCGACATCCAGACAAATGCTACTGGCAAGAATCGTCCATCAATGTGCGCATGTATAGTGAAATACTGTGTGAATACTACGTGAAATACCAAATTAGCATTTTTCCGCTATGACTTGTTCCTTCTTGCTCAATTTGCTCCTCGAACAGAAAGCTGACCACTTCTTCGTTTTCAGAACCACTAGACATAGCAATTTAACTAAAACTATGGTATTTGTGGGTCAAAGAAAGAAAACCTTTCAGTAAAGCGGAAAAACGACGCTAAATGTCCGCGGACAAATGCACAATTATGCTAAATGTCAGCGGACAAATTCCACAAATTATGCTAAATGTCCGCAGACAAATGGCATAATTATGGAAAATGTCCACGGACATATGGTATAATTATGGAAAATGTCCGCGGACAAATTCAAGCGGACAAATGGCATAATTATGGAAAATGTCCGCGGACAAATTCCACAAATTATGGAAAATGTCCGGTTGCCGGCAAATCCCAAAAAAAATTTTTTCACTTTCACAGAATCTGATGATCATTTCCCGTAAAATCTGAGTCAAGAAACACGAATATGCAATCGGTTTTTCAAAATTTATCTCGAAAGTGAGTCAGCCGTGGGGGGGGGGGGGAGGGCAAGTAAAGTCCAGCCAATCTTTATATGTGTGGGTGAGTGGGTCGCCACTTTTGTGTTTCAGCCCAGTTTTCTGCCATTTTTTATTTTCTTTTCAGAACCCTCAATTATAACATCTTAGCTTTCTTTAAAGCACAAATACTGATAATTCAAGTTTCTTCTAAAAAAAACTTTTCATTGCCCTTCAAATTTAAGATGATGCATTTTGTGTGGATTTTTGTTTTCAAACCCAATCTTTAGCCATTTTTGCAAACTTATGTCATATTTTTCTCCGGAACCCCCAAGGAGGGTGGTTAGGAGTGCCGAGAAGTGGCTAGGTGTGCCAGAAGGATGGTTAGGGTTCCAATAGAGTGGGCAGGTGTTTCAGTAGCGTTGCCAGGAGGTGATTAGGGTGTCAGGGTCATAATCGGAGTGCCGGGAGGAGGATAGGCGTGCCAAGTGCCCGTGTGGTTAATTGTGCCAAGGAAGTGGCTAAGAGTGCCATGAGTGGATGGATATGTTAAACAACTGACCGAGTAGGTTAGGAGGGTGCTTAGATAGGGTACAGATTTTGTAAGAAGGGCCAATCAACCCAGGCTTACAAACAGAATGGAGGTGCCTATGGGTGCTTGTTGCACCCAGGTAGGGGTACTTGAAAGGAAGTTCCAAGGTGGGTCCTATCCAGTAGGCGGAAAGCCAAGAAGGGAGGTACCAGGAGGAGAGTAGCCATGAAAGGTTAACTAGGATGAGGGTAGCCAGGAGGGAAGTACCCAGCAAGAAGTTACCCAGGAGAGTGCTACCCAGGAAGAGAAAAGCCAGGAGGAAGGCACCTAGTAGAAGGATAACCAGGACTAGGCATGCGATCGATTAATACTTATGTAATTTTAAAATACGATAGTGGCGCCGATCGACGCCTGTTAACCCTAGTACAGGGTGGCGCAATTTTGTCTCCCAAGTTGTTTTTGGGCGTAACTTTTTAAATTCGAGGTATTTTGCCGAGATTTTTTTTATTCGAAAGATGAAACGCTAGAAAGCTAATGACATCAAACTTGCTCATGACACTTTATTCATAACACCCGAAAATTTACAAAACAATACAATGTATAATTTTAACAAATTTTCAGTATTCATCATCATATTGCTGCTCAACGCTTCTTCCATTCACTGCAAGGCATCGCTCGAGTCGGCTTCTGTAGTCATCGATTGCGCCACGAACGCCGAAATCGGTCACATTTTTTCCAGCCTCGATGAACCATTCAACCGCTTGGGACTTTTCTTCCGCAGTATACGACATAGCTAAACGAAAAATTAATCTGTTTCACAATTTCGAAAACAAGATTTATGAGCAAGTTTGATGTCATTAGCTATCCTAACGTCTCATCTTTCGAATAAAAAAAATCTCGGCAAAATACGGCGAATTTAAAAAGTTACGGCCAAAAACAACTTGGGATATAAAATGGCATAAATTGATTTGATTTGCTCAAAACCTGAAATATGCCACGAAAAACCTGAAATATGCAACGAAAAGATATTAAATTAATATTTTTCGTTGATGTTTTTGAACTTTTTATGATGTCGTGTAGTTCAGAATCTCAGATTTCCAACAAGCTATCTAACTCCACCGAATTGTTTTAAAAAAGTAGATATTCGGGGTTTAAATGAAGTAACAAAAACAAGAAAAGTTACTTCAACAAACCCCTAAATTCTATAATTTTTCAAATGATGGCAGTGGAGTTTGATAGCTTATTACAATGCTGAGATCCAGGGCTACACGATATTAAAAAAATTTTCAGAAAATCAAAATAAAAACTTTGTCAAATTTACGGTTGAAGCTTTTTCGTGGCACATTTCAGGTTTTTCGTGTCATATTTCAGTTTTTTCGTGACATGTTTCAGGTGGGCCAATCTTTTCAGATTATCAAAGTTGAAGGGGTGGGTTTATTAGAGGGGGTGGGCTTATTAGAGGAAATACGGTAACTGAATTTTGCAGCAAATCAACTTTGCAGCAAAAAGTTTTAATTTGCAGCAAATAATCTTAATTTTACAGCCAATTATCTTACTTCTGCAGCAAATTTTTCATAAAATGACTTGGATTGCTCAGAACCCCACCCTGGAGTGGCCAGAAGGGCTTGAGTTTACAATCCCCCCCCGGGGAGTGATCGGATCGCGGAGATAACATCATATTCGTGTTTCTCGACCGCGATTTCATGAGAAAGCCGGCTGTTTTTTTGTTCTGAAAAAAAAATTTTCGAACCACAGGGGGTATCATGGTTTTAGTCATAATTTAAAAATTTAAATTGGCGCCTTTTGAATTTTAAAGGAATAAGGGCTTTATAGGGAGGGGAAGGAAAAAGGGGGCCACTAATCATAGAGTAAACTGCAACCGCCAGAAGCCCTGAAAGTTGGTTTTTTGGGTTGATTGAGGGGGGGGTAAACTTTTTGCGAAAATTCGACTGTGCGGAACAGAATTCCAGTCCAATGGGCTTTTTCGCTCAGAATTTCAGGTTTATGGTGGTTTTGAGTGGTTCAAGGTGGAATTCTGAGCGATTCAGCCGATCGGACCGGAATTCTGATCCGCTCAATCGAATTTTCGCAAAAAGTCTACCCCCGCCCCTTAGTAAACCCCAGAAAACCAACTTTCAGGGGCTTCTGGCCATTCCGGGGTGGGATTCTGACCGATCCAATTATTTCCTGACTAAAAAATGAATTCTTGCAAAATATGGCATAATTTGGGTGGTCTTGGACAGAAAAGTAAATTAGCTGCAAGACCGAATCAGCTGCAAAAAGACGTAAATCAGTTGCAAAAAGACGTGAATTAGCTGCAAGACCGAATCAGCTGCAAAAAAAGGTTGCCCTTTTCAGGTTTTTAGCAAACCAAATCAGTTATAGCCATATAAAATTGCGCCACCCTGTATATCAATATAGCTCTAGCTTATGATGTTTTTATTTGGTTAATCATTTACTTCTTTTTTAGCGAAAATGTTTTGTGTGGCAATTTTTTTTGTAGCTAATTTACTTTTTTGGGTCAAATGTTAATCATTTACTTCTTTTTTAGCGAAAATGTTTTGTTGGGCAAATTTTTTGTGTAGCTAAATTTACTTTTTTGGGTCAATTCACGGCAAGCCAGCTCAGGACATTAACTTCTAGGAAAGTAATAATGCCAGGAAAAGCGCCTTCTAGAAAACGTGCATATAGGAAAATGAAAGGTATGGACATTGACAACTGGACAATGTACCTTAGACCAATGCTGTCTCAGGAAAAGCGCTTTCGGGAAAAAGGACACTAGGACAATTACTCTAGGACAATGACGTTTTCGGAAAACCCGCTTTCAGGAAAAGGAACACTAGGACAATTTACTCAGGACAATGCTGTCTTAGGAAAACCGCCTTTCAGAAAAGGGACACTAGGACAATTTACTCTAGGGAAATCGCCTTTCTGGAAAAGCGCCTTCTAGGACAATGCACACTAAGACAAATTACTCTAGGACAATCCCGATCCCAAAATTCGGTGAATCCCGAGCGGCAATTTCAGGCCTTTTTTGTTCGAAAAACCACCAATTTTCAACTTTTCACTAAAAAATTTCATCCAAATTAAAAAATTTTATAATTTTTTTCTTTTATATGATTTTTGCGGAATTTTCGGGTTGTTTTTATTCGATTAATTTTTCTTAAGTAGCTTATATAGAGTTTCACCCATTAATATATGGACGAGCATTTCTCGGGATTTCTCGAATGGTATTTTTTGATAAAAATATGGGCTGTACCCGAAATTTAAGCGGCGATTTGCTAAGTGGTCGATTTGCTAAGCGGTCGTTTTGCTAAGAAAAAAAATTTAAGCGCGAATTTGCTAAGAATTCACAATTTAAGCGCCAATTTGCTAAATGGTCGTTTGCTAAGAATTTTTTTGCTAAGTAGTTTTTTGATAAAGATCTTGTTTGTTAAGCTATATCTTCTTCAGTTCGGCTTAATTTCGGGTACAGACCTAAAACCCAAACGATTCAATCCAAAATCATGTTCTAAAAAACGGTTTTTAACTGAATCGGGGTCTCCTACTCTGGACTGATTGCACCAGAGGGATTCGAACCAGTAACCTTGGTGATGAGTATATGGACCTCTTCGCCAGGTAAACACTCAAAATTATGATAAAAAAGGTATGCACCCAGGTGGATGCGAACCAGCATCCTCGGCGTTGGCTATCCAAGTGGTCGTCCACTTGGATCAAAAATTTTTTTTCACGTTTTCGGTTTCCAAAACAATTTTTCTGCACTAATTCGAGCATGCTGAAGATGGTTTGACAGTGGTAAAATCACGTTTTATCGATAAATTTAGAGTTATTGCTAACGATTGATTTATCAAAATCAAGAATTCACGATAACTCAAAACTTCTTGATAAAACGTGATTTTACCACTGTCAAACCATTTTCAGGATGCTCGAATTAGTGCAGAAAATTGATTTGAAACCGAAAACGTAAAAAAAATTTTTGATCCAAGTGGACGACCACTTGGATAGCCACCGCGAGGATGCTGGTTCGAATCCACCTGGGTGAACACTTTATTTTTTACCGTAATTTCAGATATAAAAAGACTAACGTTTGACCTTTCAGGTCATTTGGGTGAATATACCCCTACTCTTGAGTTGCCTGGATAACAACCTGTCCAGGTGGTAGCCACCCCAGGTTTGGGGTCGGGTAGGTAAAATGGCTTTTCTGGTCTTAATAAGCCCAATTTCTCACAAATTTTTTAGTTTAGAAAAATGGATTTTTTTTATTTAAATTACCTTTTTATTTTTAGGCCATCCAGGTGGGCATCCACCTGGTCAGGTGATACCTACACCAGGTATTGAAGTTGGGGTGTGTAAAATCGCAACTTTGGGCTTGACAAACCCAATTCCCCACACAATTTTAAGTTAGAAAAACTGGCCTATTTTTTATTTTCAAGAAATTTTAATCTTTCAGGTTTGGGTTTGGTTTGGGTATTTAGGGTGGTTTTAGGGTACTTGAGGTGGTTTAGAATGGTTTGTGGTAGTTTGGACACAATCTGAAAATATCGATTCCCTAGATCCCACATTGAAATCAGTAAAAAGCAAAAAAATCGGCGGAAAAAATGACCGTCGGAAAAATCTCTAATCCTCTACCAGAACATTGAGAAAAGGAAAAGTACAAAAAGGCAGAAAAGTTCTTAACAAATCGGATTTAAGAAAAGAATGCCTTAGCAAATATATTCTTAGCAAATGGGCGCCTTAACAAAAAAATTCTTAGCAATTTGTCGCTTAGCAAAAAAGTTCTTGGCAAAACGACCGCTTAGCAAATCGACCACTTAGCAAAATGCCGCTTAAATTTCGGGGTACAGCCAAAATATGGGCAGCGAGAGACAGCGCCATTTCAGATTGCGCCATTTCAAATTGCGCCATATCCAACTTGCGCCACTGCATATTGCGCCCAAATCAAATTGCGCCATTATAAAGCTTCCAATTGTTGGCCTCTCTCAGAAATTGGTCATTGAAGAACATGAAAACATGTTGAAAGCACAAGATCCATTAAATAAGTTCAATAGACGCATTTAGCGTCTATTTTGTGAAAAATATTTCGAAAAAATAACCTTGGGGGACCAAGGCAAATGACTGAGGAGTACACTTTGCTTGAGTGGCTATGCACACCAAACTTTCTCTACTCTTCCTAAAGTCACCCTAATACCGAATTAGAACAGATTTTGTTAAAATTAGTCTGCAAAATGCATTTGCCTATTTGTGATTACACCAAATAAAGGCGCAATTTGCAGTGGCGCAATTTGAATATGGCGCGATCTGAAATTGCGCTGTCTCTCGCTGCCCAAATATATCCTGGATCTGTAGTTCCTAACAAGCTATCAACTGATCCACTGTGGTTTAAAAAATTATTTTTTAATAACAACTAAATGTTTTCAAGACATAATATGTTAATCGAACAGCATGTAAAAAATGAAGCGATAAATGATGATCTAAAACAATTATGATCAGAAAAATCACTAAAAAATATTAGATCGTATTATTCATAGGTGAATTATTATTAAAATAAAGTAAACTATCAGTAGCAAACCATTTGAGTCGTTAAAAATAACCAAAATTAGAAAAATTTAGCACAAAGATGCGAATTTTTTTCTGAGTTTACGCTATTTTAAAATCCCGAAATTTTTTCGGGATCCCGACGGGATCCCGAACTTATTATCCAAAATCCCGATCCCGATTTTTTTCGGCCAAAAATCCTGTCCCGAAATCCCGCCCGAAGGCTTTTTTCTGTCTCTATTTCACATACATCCATTTTTTTCTGTAGAAAATTCACTCTTTGTTGTAGCAAATCCGATTTTCCTCTGTAGCACATATACTTGAGGTAGTGAGCTTATTCTTTTCTAAACATTTGAGAAATACTTATATATCTGTCGATACGCTTAATCCGCATACCTTTTTAGTCTTTTTAGACCGAAAACCGATTTTCGAGAAAACCGAACCGAGAATTTCGGTTTCGTCCAGCACCCGACAATCGCAAATTCCTGAAAGATCATAGGCAGTTGGCAAAAGATCCCACTTTTACCCACACTCTTTTCTTCACAATAAAAGCCCGTTAAGATCCAAAAATTTACGGACTGAAGTATTGCTGTTCTTAAAAGTGGGGAGCATAATGTGGCTAAGATTGAAATAATTATCATCATGCAGTGTATTATGGTATTAATGGTAAATTCGGTATGCTTGAATTTAAGAATTTCATAATTGATCCATCAGAGGTTGTTGAGTGATGAAGCAGCCGAGAGAGTGCCAGGTGTGTATTCGATTAGAGATAAGCTACAAAAGAAATATGCCACAAAAAAATATTTTTGCTACAAATAAAAGTAAACTAGCTATGAAAAAAATGATTAACTTTTTTATTTCTGCAACAAATTCAACAATAGAATGACAGCGAAGTGAATAATCTTTAACATGAGTTTTCAACTGTGGTCTTCTATTCTGGATCATCTGTTTTCATAGGATCGCAAGTTTGATTAAAAGTAGTCACGATTTCGGAAAACTTGGAAAGGTCAAAGATCCGAACCAGCTCTTCAGTTTCTGCACCACAACTAAAGAAAATCTTCCATCAAACCACAGTACCAGAAAATAAAAATACTTACCCATGATGTTACCACTATCAGGACAAAACTTTCCAATGTTAACCGTGCCCATGTTGACCTGGTGGGTGTAGACGTGCTTCAGTTGTCCCTCATTGCCTAACTTCCACACTTTGAATTCCTCAAAAAATAAAGTTGCTTAAAATCTTACTTAATAAAGCTAATGACCCTACATTAGCTCCAACTGTTGTGAGAAGTCCCTTGACTTTAAAACTTTGCGAAACATCATTAACACCACTCCCATGAGCTGAAATCTCGCTGACAAAGTCGCCAGGCTTTCTTGTGTCAAAATAGCGCAGTTTTCCTTAATTATATTGTTAACACGGGTTTCTCCTCTCGATTTTTCACTTGTTTATAAAACACAAAAAGTCGAAACATAAGTTACCATCACTAGAGCAGGTAAAAGCACAGAATGGATTAAAGCGATCCCATAATACCTGAAAAAATTATAAGCATGTGCAGCACAGTCTCGTGACTAACCTTTTCAACTTCGAACTCTTTTCCAATAGACCAACTCAAGGAAGAAGATTGGGTATCACTGCTTCTGCAATCGATCACGTTTATTTGCCCTTTCCTTGTCCCGGCAAGTATAATACTTTGCTCCACCGGATGCCATCGCAGAGATTGAACCTGTATTAATATTGACGATAAAAAAGACCAAGTTACAAAGAACTAACCATTCCTTTGAAGTCGGGCACTATAGTCGCTGGCTTAGCTTCATCTAAGTCCCAAAGAATAACAGATGCATCGGCACTCCCGAGGCCAAAATGTGGTCCGCAACTTGATTCCAATCCAGACACAAAACTGCATCCGTATGGCATTGGGATGAGCCATCACGCTTTTTTCTCGACTTCTTTGATCCACTTGGCTCTTCCGACAAACTTTTAGATTTCTTTGATTTTTTAGACGCTAAAATTGCAGGGTTAAGTGCAACACAGCAAGCATATGCACCCAAAAATACCTCTGACCGAAGATTGACCTAATGAAAGAACAGGCTCCATTGCTAAAGTTATACAGAAATTAATATTAAGTTAGTGGTACAGAAATATTTGTAACTTCTGATAAAGCCCGCAAGCATGACTTTATATCAAGTTATCTCACTTTAAAATTGCTCATAGGGTTTTTTAAAGAATTCACTAATCTAATTTTCTTCAGAATGTCCTTTTTTCCCTGAAAAATTAAATCTATCTAAATCCATAACTTGGGAATGTTATGTATGGTGTATGTTGTACAAAGACTTACTAAATGCTACAGAAAAAAATCAGAACACTTGAAATTAAAAAAATTAAAGCTTTCAGAGCTTTACCAGAAGGCATGCAGTAATTACCGTTGACGATATCAAGGTCCCACACATGAATCACTGAATCCATGGTCCCAACAGCAACCAAGTTACCCTAAAAAGATGCCTAATATAACTATAGGGAAACTTTCATAAACACAAAACTTTTAAGAACGCAAAATACCTTTTTATCTTCTGCACCTGGATCGTAACTGAACGGCGCAAGACAAAGTGGTGGCGCTTCCAAGATGTAATCTAAAAAATGCACCTTATACAGAACTTTTTGAACTACCGCTGAAGTACCGTGGTGCAAATACCAGTCATCATTTTCTTCATTGTATGTGTAGACTTCCAATGTCGCCTCTTCCTAAAATGAAAAATTAATATTTACTATCACAGCCTCTACGTTCCCACCTTGACAACTTTCGCCACAACAACCAGATTGTCAGAGTCTTTGAGTTGAAGTCTTCCTTTTCTTCTTCCTCATCAGAATCAGCATGGCGCGTGATGTAAGGATCATCAAGCGGAGAGGTATAGTAAGCCAGTCCTTTCAGAGATGGTCCTCTTAAAAAAAATCAAACAGTGAACCTTTCTTGATAAAGGTGTTTTAAGAATTAGACCAAATCTTTAACCGTCATAAATTATTCATGTCATCGATTTTCGAGCTGTAAACATATAACACGCCTCAAAATATATTTAAAAAAAAAGTTTATTTTGAGGCGTATTATACATAGGTAAGTGATTTTCTATTTGATCAGTAATTTTTTTCCCATACGTACTCAGTCGAAATTTTTTTTCGCTCGGTTCCGTATCTGCTTTTAGACATTTAAGAAAATTTGCAGCGATCAAAAGCAGGTGAAATACTTAAAATACTTTGAAAGTTAGACACACTTCTTTGCGTCTTCTGCCATGTCTACATCATCGTAATCATCTAATTTGTATTTAAGAAGGCCTTCAGTCAAGTCAGATGCGGATCCACGAAGCCCTTGTCTTTCCTAAGATGTCATTTCATTAAAATCGCAATCTCAAAATTGCCCTAGAAATTTTAATTTTACTTCTGAATTATTTTCCTCAGCATGTAAAGATTCTTCGTCGGATGATCCGATTCCTTCACCTAGTGAAAAAAAATCGTGAAATTATGAGCAAGTTTAGAAAATAATACCTTGCAATAGATCTTTTAAAACCTCCTTTTCAATCTCAACTTTTTCAGGCACGTGTTTAGCTATGCCACGACAAACCCAAGCAATGTCCGACACGAAAGATTTAGATGTAGACTCATCCATTTATAACACTAAAAAAATGCACAGATAAATCAGTATAAAAATTGAAAAAAAAGGTTAAATCTGAAATCTCTCCGCTTCTAGCTGAAAAATCTCCGCTTTTGGCTGAAATATCTCCGCTTTTCCAAATTTCGTCTGGCTCCCCTCATACTCCCGCGCAACATGAATCGCGCAACAAAATTTCATAGGGTTCTACAGGAACAATTTTTATTTTCAGTCGCAGACATCTTATACTCAAAATGACTGCTAGAATCTAGCAAACATTTTAGTAATAAAAAATTTTCAATTTGATATAAAAATGTGGCACAGGTAACGAACAAGCACCCCATTCGAGTAAAGAACAAGCACCCCAAAAAACAGCTTGGTCCCCCTGTTGATTTTTTTTAAATTTATAAAATCAACAGGGGGGACCAAGCTGATTTTGGGGTGCTTGTTCTTTACTCGAGTGGGGTGCTTGTTCTTAACCTTGGCCAAAAATGTTTTAGGAATAAAATTAGCGTGTTGCGTCACTTTCTTACGCAATACGCCGATTTGCCACATACTTGTGATTATTCCTAAAACATTTTTATATAAGATTGAAAATTTTTTATTATTAAAATATTTGCTAGATTCTAGCCGTCATTTTGAGTATAAGATGTCTGCGACCGAAAATAAAAATTGTTCCTGTAGAATCCTATGAAATTTTGTTGCGCGACTCGTGTTGCGCGGGAGTATGAGGGAGTATCCTGTATCGAAATCCGTTAAGATCTGATCGATATAATTTTTATGAGCTGAGATGTCCATTAAAGTGAGTAAATGGTGAACAATTGTGTCTGATAATATCTCAGAATGGCAATATCTCAGCTCATACAAATTATTTCGGTCAGACCTTAACGGATTCGGATACAGGAAGAAATTTCAGTGAATGAAGTAACTTCTCGAAAAGCAAAAGCACAGACATTTCAGCTTTTAAGACGAAATTCGGAAAAACGGAGACTTTTCAGCTAGAAGCGGAGAGATTCAATACTTGTCCAAAAAACTATTAATGGCAAGAAAATATATATCACAAAGAACGTCAACTATCGCGTATTTGAGGGAATAGAAATAAGAATAAAATACGAAGAAATGTATGAGAAACAAAAACTTTACGCGGCCATATCACCAAATAACAGGATGCATATGTGAAGAAAAACCTGATAAAAACATATCTGATTCTGGAAAAAACAAAAAAAAACCATAAGAAGAAGTGTCAACTAGCAAACAATCTTAATTTATTACATAACACAAGATCACCATTACACAAGAAACTCTCATTAATTGCTGAAAATTTATTGTTCTTTAGACTTTGAACGACTTTGAGCACGCAAACGATTCGTCTTAGCAAAAGTAGGGCGGAGAATCATAAAAGCTAAAATAAAATTTTACTTCTCATGTGAGACATTTTAATAAATGAAAAGTTTACAACAGAGCAAGTTTTCATCCACAAACATTGTAGCGGCTGCATTATCGAACTGACCGCAATAATGTGGAGCTGAGAACAGAGTGACTAGCTTGCGATTTGCGAAAAATTCATATCCATCCTGAAACAATAATCTTTACCAAAATTTAACGCGTGGAACTTACCTGCACGACCTGATGAGCACGAACAATCAGATCGATGTCTAATTTTTGGCAGAATTCCTGAAGCCGTTATTAAGTCTCTTGTACAAGTCAAACTGAAATTTTTACCTGAACTACATCAGCACCAAAAACATAGCTTAATCCACGCGTATTGGACTCCAACCTTTTGTCCACGGATCGGGATCAGACCTAAATTATAAGTAACTATCTAAAACGGAATTTAAAAAAATACCACAGCAAGTCTACAAGCATTGATGGATTAGGTGGGTCGATTGGGCGTGAAACTGTTCGAAGCTGATCTATGCTTTTAAGCTGAGGACTCAGGCCACCGTGCATGCAGAGAATTCAGAAAAAGGATAACATGAAAACAGAGCGTGACTCAAAAAAAAACCTCTCGCCAACAAGAGCTGAGAAGGGCATAACGTCAAAAACGTCTTGAAACATTTGCCACAATCTAGCACTCTTGTATCTTCGATTACACTTAAACAAATGTGTGAAAAGAAAACAAGTAAGTTTTCAACCTACCTCCTCGTAGAAGCCGTACACGTGCTTAATATGATATACGTGATTAGGAAACCAAAGTCTACGACAAATTACGTTAATCATCTTGCATTCATGGTTTCCTGAAAACCAATTTTCTAAGCAACTTCTACTAGAGAAGGAAATTAAAAGAATACCACGAAGGAGGAAAATATTCTTGGGATACCTTATCTTAAATGAGCTGAATTTAGAGTGATTTGGTAATAATTGAGCCATAATAGCACCTTGTAGCACAGCAGCAGGCAAATAGTCTCCAAACTGTGTCGTCCGCGATCGACGTAATCACCTTCAATCATTGAGTAAGACGGTAATCACACTGAAATGAAATGCTTTACCGAGGAAAAGATAGTTGGTTCCAGGAGGAAAACCGGTCTTGTCAAATAGTCGCAGTAGATCTGCAAAAAATAAGAGAGATAGGTGAAAAGAATCGGTCATTGCTAGTATACCAGAATATTGGCCGTGGATGTCTCCACATATTCTAATAGGCTCTACCAACTCAAGAAGCGAAGGCTGTGCAATGAAAACGTTTATGGCTTGACGACACATGCTGACTAGAATAAAAAATGTGCAAAGCAAGAGAAGAATACGATAACTTATTTCAATCTCGCTGACATTCTTCGTTAATCCTTTTGCTGCTCCAGAACCTGCAAGGTTACCGCTATCGTAGAAAATAATAAAAAGATTCGGTAGTGATCCGAACCTGTTGTCAAAAGTTTCACAATGAAACTGTCGATGCCATCTAGCTCTCCCGAACGCTTAGTGCTAAAGCTCTCGTCAGACCCACTGGAAGTGCTTTTGCTTCTCATTTGACTTGCTAAGATTGTAAAATTTCTTAAAATTACCGGCGGAAATCAATAATGATGTACATACCCTCACCATACATGATCGCAAGTGAAAACAGCTAGAAATAGCGTAAATAATTGTGAGAAAGATGTCTAATCCATAACGCTACGTACACAATGATCCGTTTTTCGTCCGCACTTTAAAGCACAGTATAGAAAAAGCAATGAAGTTTATTTCGTATATGAATTTAATGTAACGGGTGACATATAAGTTCCCGGACACTTTACAAACTCTTTCTTGTTATCTTTTTTAAATCAATTTTCTAACGCATGATATACCAATTTGTAGCCCTGAATATCCTCTACAAAATGAGCTATCATTCACAATGTTTATTCATCAAAATGGCCACCATTTAACCATTTGGCAAATCACATACTCATTTGCAACCTCACACTCAAATATAGCTCTGCTTCCCGCCCTCATTTTCAGTATACAGTAGCGGACAAAAAAATTGAACACATGGTTACATTTATAAATCGTGAAGTTTTGGAATTTTTCCTGCGTGTTGAAAGTTCTGTTAAAGGCAAAGATGTAGCATTTTTCTTCCTCTTTCAAATGCTTAGTTCAATTTTTTAATTGTCAGGCTTTGACATCGTTGTAAATTCATTTTTCTGATACGAGTCCATTTTATACCCGGACAAAAAAAATTGAACAGGCAACCGCAATAAACAGAAACCGCAATAATCTCAAAAAATTCATTTATTTCACACTATTATTTCGTAGCCCTGTTTCTTAGCTACAATTTGGTGGGTCAAACTTCTATTTTTGATAATTATGGAAAAAGTTATGACCATCAACATGAAAGTGTCAATTTCTAGTCAAAATAAAGAAAAATCTAAGGAAAATGACTGTTTAGCCACATAAATAATAGCTTTTCTCAAAGAAAAGTCGGTGAAAATATGACATCCATTGCACCATTCGAAAGCTCTTTGATTTCTCTACAAAATAACACGTCGACTGTTTTTTTAGAAAAAATACAGGGCTGAGAAACGGACAGTTGAATTTAGACAAGACAAAAACGCTAAAAATAAGGCAAAAAGAGGGTTTTTCACTTTTTGTAACTTCAACTGTCCGTTTCTCAGACAGTTCTCTCTTGTACCCCCCCCCCCAAAAAGCTATTCCAGTGTACCACCACCCCCCCCCCCCCAAAAATATGACCTATTCCATTGTACCCCCCCCCCCAAACCAACTTTTTTATATGCCCTCAAAAACATTTTTATGTAATAATTTCGCCATAAAAGGACCAGAAAAGCCATTTAAATAGGGTTCAAGGCTGTATTGGGAGGGGAAGGGAATAACACAGGGGCCACTTTTTTTGGCTGCTTTACCATGTTTTTCAACTCGGGCCGTGGCAAAAATAGACTCTATATGCATTTTATGATCAAGTGTACTCGAATCATGTCTAAGGTAAGTGAGTGCGCGCATCTCTAACTCTCAAGCCCTCTTCCCCCCCCCTTCGGGGCGCAGGGGGCTTGGGGCTTGGAGTTGAGATGCGCACACCCACATACCTTAGACACAAATCACTCGAAGTGACTCTGGATGCATGAAAAGCATGCATACCAGAGTTATTTATGCGGTAGGCCCCAGTATTCAAAACCATGTTCAACATCTTCAATTTTTCGGCCAAAAAGGGTCTCCCCCTTCTCCGGCTTTTGGCTTCGAGCCAGAGGCTCAGCCATCCAAAAATTCTGCCTTCACCTCCACAGGGTCTTGGCTTAGGCATACCACCTCGGGACCCACCCGGCTGGCCCTTGAGAGCCTTTGAGTACTTATGTATTTGGGTCCTCCACAAGTTGCTGGTTTGACGTGCCTTCAAACGTATATATTAAGTGGTGGACCCCAAATTGCTGGGTTTGAGGTGCCTTAAATCCTTATTGGTACAATGGAATAGTGCCGATTTTTCTTTATTTTGACTAGAAATTGACACTTTCATGCTGATGGTCATAACTTTTTCCATAATTATCAAAAATAGAAGTTTGACCCACAAATTGTAGCTAAGAAACAGGCTACGAAATAATAGTGTGAAATAAATGAATTTTTTGAGATTATTGCGGTTTCTGTTTATTGCGGTTGCCTGTTCAATTTTTTTGTCCGGGTATAAAATGGACTCGTATCAGAAAAATGAATTTACAACGATGTCAAAGCCTGACAATTAAAAATTGAACTAAGCATTTGAAAGAGGAAGAAAAATGCTACATCTTTGCCTTTAACAGAACTTTCAACACGCAGGAAAAATTCCAAAACTTTCACGATTTATAAAATGTAACCATGTGTTCAATTTTTTTTGTCCGCTACTGTAAGGTTGTATAAAATCGGGACGCAACCGACTCGCCAACGCCACAACTCGCCAACGTCGAATCTTGCCAATGGCAAATCTCGCCAACGGCAAAACTAGCCAACCAAAAACTCACCAACAGCGTAAACTGGCCAACAGCAAAACTCGCCAATACAAAACTCGCCAAAGGCAAAACTCGCAAACACCAAACCAGTGTGGGGAATACAGTTAATTTTAACTGGATTTTGAAAATTAGTTAAAAATAACTAATTTCAAAAATAGTTAATTTTAACTGATTTTAAATTTTAGTTAAAATTAACTGAACCCAAATCCAGTTAAAAATAGTTAAATTCTTTATCTTTTTGCTTCTTTTGTCTTTTTTGGTACTTTTCGGTGTTTTTAGTGCTTTTCTCGTGCTTCTCATGGTCCAAAACTTCCAGGATGACTAGTTACAGTCATGTGATTTTGGGTGGTCCAAAAACTCAGTTTTTATTGACCAGAACTCAAAAATAGTGCCTTTTTTGAACTCCTGAGGCCATTTTAGGTCGATATAGGGTGTTTGTAAACACTTTGAAAAAAGTTTTTGGGGGGGGGGGTATATATCCAAGTAGCGCCGAATTTTAACTATTTTTAACTGGATTTGGGTTTCAGTTAATTTTAACTAAAATTTAAAATCAGTTAAAATTAACTATTTTTCAAATTAGTTATTTTTAACTAATTTTCAAAATCCAGTTAAATTAACTGTATTCCACACACTGCACTAAACTCGCCAACGCACCACAACCACCCAATGACCTCAAAATTACTTTTTTAGGACTGCTCGAAAACCATTTTCATGCAATAATTTTGGGCGTAGGTACTTTTGTCCCCTTTTTTCCGGTGCGTAGACGTTTAGGGTTGGCGGGACAAATGTCCCAAAAACACCTAAACGTCACACCATAACGCCAAGCTTTTTTATCATTACTTTGAGGATGTTCGGATGTTTTTTTTCTGTCCTAAGCCTAAGCCTAAGGCCTAAGCCAAGCCTAAGCCTAGCCTAAAGCCTAAGTCTAAGCATAAAAAACATCTAAAAAAAGCTTGCCTTATGGTGTGACGTTTAGGTGTTTTTGGGACATTTGTCCCGCCAACCCCTAAACGTCCCTATCCCCTTTTTCCATTTATGGAAAAACGGGGACAAACGAATTACGTAATTCGTTTGTCTTATTTTTTCCACTTTTTGAATTGGCGCTTTTTTATTTGTTTGATTAGGGTTCAGTTAATTTTTTTCACCTGCTTTTCTTCTAAATTTTCCGAAATTTTCATAAGGCTAGCCGATGGCCGGCCATTTTAAAATGGCCACGAGCCCAGGCATATATGCCAACCAAGTATGGCCAAAACTCGCCTATTTCCACAGTTATTTCTACCGTATATTTTCATGGTTCGAAAATATGTCCTTATCAGCAAGTGTTGGTCAAATTGGCGTCTATTTTATAGACCAACTATATTCCGCCATAACTCAACCCTAGTCTTTTCACATCTTGTACATTTTTTATAGATGCAACCCTTTGCTTGGACTGAGCCATGTGTGGTCGAGATGCTACAAGCTCTAAAGAACAAGGAAGTTTCGGTAGTGGATGTGGTCCAATTCTTCAAGAAGGAATTTCATGTTACCAAAGGGAAGCAAGCGATCTACAACCATATGCGAGCAACTGTCTCAACGGATATGTTCTTGGGCGAGAATGATGTCATGTAAGTTATTTGACCAGAAACAGCATCAATTTCTTTATCTTTAGTTCTCTTCAATCCAAGTACGGAACAAAATGAAAGCGGTCAGAGAAGACAGCAAGTTTCGCGTTTTTATGAAAAAGAAGCAAAGCGGATATATGAATGCATTAACTGCAGGCAGTAAGTTTTTTAGTAAGCTATTAGAAGAGCTTCGTAATTTTAGCAATGACGAAGATGATAAACTTAAGCCGTTGAAAACACTGAAAGAAAAAGGTGGCTGTTATATTCTGAACAAGGGGATTCATCACATCACTTGTTTCCTGTAGAGTCGGAATGAAGTTATTGACAATTTTGAATAATCGCATCAGGCTTTTAAAAAGTGTGTAGCTGGTTGCCAGAAACATCGATCGAAGAATGCGTGAGGAAGTGCAAGCCAATCCCTCAATGAAGCCTGAGGAAGCGCATGAAAAAGAACGGCGGGAAGCACTGCAGCTCGCAAAAGAAGCCGGCCAGACAGGAAAAGAGCTGGATTCAATCGCTGTTCTCTTTCAGCCGTGGCAAGAAGTTCGAAACCATTACTATCGAAGACGCAAAATGGCTGGTTACAGAGGTGGGCAAAGATCAGATCAGTTGAGATCGCCGAAGATCAGATCAAGATCGGATCAGATCGGCATAATATATTTTTTCCTTAATTTTGTCAAATTTCACACTCTAACAAGGGAACCGTTCGAACTGTCCCCTCGCCTAACGTCAATCTGATGCGTTCATCTTGTAGCCCATGGTTGATTTACGGCTCAATTGCAGTTTAGGCATCCTTAACCACTTAAGGCATCCTTAAAAAGTTTAGGCATCCTTAAATATTTTGGCATCCATAGAAAGTATAGGCGTCCACTAAATACTTTAGGCATCCATAAAAAGTTTAGACATCCAATGAATACTTTAGGCATCCATAAAATTCGAGTTTTTAGAAGTAGTCGAAAACCATTTTAAAGCAATTATTTTGCTGTAAAAATCTAAAAAAGCAATTTATATGGAGCTTTGTGCTGTAATGGTGGGAAGAAAATAATAAAAAGCCGATTATTTGAATCACTCTCTACCTAGTTTTAGACTGTTTTACCATGTTTTTTAACTCGGGCCGTGGCAAAAAGAGACTCTAAACGCATTTTTATGATCAAGTGTACTTCTCGGAATCATGTCTAAGGTAAGTGCGTGCGCGCATCTCTAACTCTCAAGCCCCCTGCGCCCCTTCGAGGGCGCAGGGGGCTTGAGGGCTTGGAGTTGAGATGCGCACACCCACATACCTTAGACACAAATCACTCGAAAGTGACTCTGAATGCATGAAAAAGCATGCATACCAGAGTTTATTTATGCGGTAGGCCCCAGTATTCAAAACTATGTTCAACATCTTCATTTTTTGCTAATTGGCCTCTTATATAAGTGGCCCCTCTTTTGTCCCTTCCTTTCCCAATACAGCCCTTTGTCCCTTTTTGAATTACTTTCTAGTCTCTTTATGACAAAAATATTACTTGAAATGGTTTCTAGACACTTTGAAAATTGTTATTTAAAAAAAATATAAGCCAGAAGGTCCGTAAGCATGCAGGTATATGCAAGTACCTTTTTAGATGGGGGAGGGTCGTATGTTAACTGTAGAGTAAAAGCAATTAGCGCGAAATTTTCTTGCATACTCTATACATGTTGTTATTGAATAAAGTTAAGGATGCCTAAACTTTTATGGATGCCTAAACTTTTTATGGATGCCTAACTTTCTATGGATGCCTAAAATATTTAAGGATGCCTAAACTTTTTAAGGATGCCTAAAGTGGTTAAGGATGCCTAAACTGCAATTGTACTTGATTTACTTAGTGCAGAAAAAGTCTTGGCGGCGGACAGAGACAAAAATTTTGAGTTCTAGGTCAAAGAAAGTCGAAACTAAACCCCCCCCCCCCCCAAAACCGCTAATTTTGGATACTCATGTACCCAATGCTCAGTTTTTTGTCGATAGAGTGGCCAATCTGATCATTATGACCTTATGTTACTTTTTGATTTCACGTCGAACAGTGATATTTTAGAAATTATTCGGAATTTCGCGATCCATGCCACAGGTACCATGAAAATTTCGATTTTCTTTGACCTAGAACTCAAATTTTTGTCTCTGTCCGCGCCCAGGACTTTTTCTGCACTAAGTAAATCAACCATGGGCTACAAGATGAACGCATCCGATTGACGTTAGCGAGGGGACAGTTCGAACGGTTCCCTTGTAAGTCAAAATTTTAGGGCGAAAACGTATTTTACACAGAGTTGAAAGAAGATCAGATCGATTTAGATCAGATCAGTTCAGATCGAGTCAGATCGGGTCAGATCGACATATTTTTTTCTTTAATTTTGTCAAATTACTTAGTTTAGTCAAAATTTTACGGCGAGACGTATTTTACAGTCAAAAAAAAGTTTTTAACTACATGTATAATTACAATTTTTGTCGGTAGATTTTTTCGGCTGGAAAAACTTTTGATACTGACATTGGATTCGAGTTCAGCAAGTTCTTGATAAAATAAAGCTCTTTTGAAATTTCAGAGTCACTGTCAAATTTTGAATTCGTTCAGACAATAAAATATTTGAACTTAAAATTTTAATGTTTATTGTATTGAGCGGAATTCGAAATTTGACAGGGACTCTAAATTGCAAAAAAAAGTTTTATAAGCAATCGACCATCGTGAACACGAATACAGTGTCAGAATTCAAAAGTTTTCCAGCGGGAAAAAAAGTTATAAAAATTTGTGTCACAACTTATAAGCGATTTTTGAAAATTGCTACTCCAACAAACAAGGGGTGATTTACTTAACCTTCAAATCGAAAGAGTGAATGATAAGTATTTTTAAAAGCTAAAATTGTGGGTTCATTTGGTATATATTATGAGCGTGGTGTAGTACGACCATCATGGCGCATTAATTGAAATCTTGTGGGTACCAGCTGGATTTTGACCCTGCACAATGTGTTTCCCCCGGAACCTTTTTACAACCTACCTGATTTTCTCGTGTTTAAATTGTTAAAACAGATAAATGAAAAAGAAATTGAATTTTGAGAAAAAAGGGTACTAAGAAAATCCAATGACAAAAAATTTCGTAACTATATATATGTAGTTAGAAAACCAATAAACCCTCTTTTTGAGTGTAAAATACGTATCGCCGTGAAATTTTGAATAAAAATTGTGAAATTTGACAAAATTAAACAAAAAAATATATTGCCGATCGGACTCGATCTGACCAGATCTGACACGATCTGAACTGATTCTAATCAAAATCGATCTGATCTTTTTTTCACTCCGTCGTGTAAAGTACGTTTCGACGTAAAATTTTGACTTATACTAAGAAAATTTGACAAAACCTAAAGAAAAAAAAAATATTACGATCTGACCGATCTGATTCGATCTACCCGATCTGAACTGATCTGATCTAAATTGGATCTGATCTTTTTTCAACTTTGTGTAAAATACGTTTCGCCGTAAAATTTTGACTTAGAGTGTGAAATTTGACAAAATTAAGGAAAAAATATATTATGCCGAT
>SADC01000518.1:0-80975 GCA_004194705.1 Ditylenchus dipsaci | reverse complement strand
CAGACACAATGCAGTGATTACGAGGAACATGTTTGCACTGTATTCTTCGACTCATTTCTTGTCATTAGGTGGAGCAACAGCAGCAGCGGGCGGAGGAGCGCAGTAGCGGCAGAGCAGCGGCCGCATCAGCAGAGGAGCATCACAGTCACGGCGTCCCATTGTCCTTTAGCACTTTGATTGGATTCGCTTGATCCCTTCGGGTTCGATGTTGCAGTCCACAGCTTTTGGCCACCGTCTTCTCAGTCGTTCGGGCGCACTCATGATAGAAGGCGAAGAAATGCTTGGTGATATCCGGCACAGTCTTGGTCGACAGCGTGAACTTGATCGAACCGTCTCATCAGCTTTAAGGCGACAGGCGGACGCACACGGAAGATTCGTTGGAGGTGCATTGATCTAAAGCAAATAGTTTATATATGACAAAGAGAACGCACAAAGTTAACTAAACTTATAGACTTGGCGAACTTGGTCGATTTGTGAGACTAACATCAGCACACACAGGTCCTTTGAGAAGACTGTCGCTCTTGAATTCGATGAATTGATCCGGACTCAGCTTGAGATGGAAGGCAGGCTCATCAGGATGTTGCGGCGGAACACTGGACTTGGCTGGAGCAGGCGCGGCTGGAGACTTGTCATCGGTTTTGGCCGCTGGAACATCTGGCTTGGCAGCAGCACCTCGGACTTAGAGCATCGGCCATTGGAGAACTATAAAAGAAAGATAAGAAGCCATTTTCAACTATTAAAGACATGAATTACCTTGGTGAAGACAAAGTTGTTGAGGAGCTCAGCAAAACACGACAATATCAGGCGAGAATGATATGAGATATAATTTCAGCTTTATATAGTCTCCTTCGGTCAATCTGCAAAATTGCAGACATTTTTCATTTCGGGACAAATAAACGAAGTGTTTAAAAAGAATACGCAGCAATTTTCGCCGTATGATCTTTCAAGATTTAAACCAGGGCTCGTAACTCAAAATTTCGAAAAAAGGACATTTGGGTAAAAAGGCATGGATGTCAAACAGCCAAATGACTAAATTAGGCTAAATTTTTGGCTGGTTTTTTTTTGACTGTTTCTTAGTCGTCTACTTTTCAGCGACCCATTGCTTTGCGGAAATTCGGCTTGTCTATGTGTGATAGAACTAGCTGTTAACGATAATGGTTCATCTGGTCTCACGCATGCTCACCACCTTATCTTTCACCACATTAATATACGACTGCCATTTTCTTCATATGTTATTTGTTTAGGGCTCTGAGGTTTCAGTCTACTACACGCTGGCTAAGAGAACTGCTGCATATGCAAAACAGTAGTTTTGGACTGCAGACATGAAGTTAATAACATAATCTCTTACCCGCTAAAAAATTTCACATCTCTTGCGTAAATCGGTTGCATCGTAAGCTACTATCTCATCGAAATCGTAACACACATACATAATAAATTCAAGCATCTACACAGTACTTATTAGCAAAGAGCATATATAGATCAATGAGGCAAATGTTTGACTATATACACGAATGTCTATGGTACATTTGTTCACTTGGCTGTTATCGGAAGATTAACTTCTCCACATTTAGATCGGACTTGAACGGCGCTTGTGGATCGGCAAATCTGGGCTACTTCAATGAACTGGATTATGAGCATGTCTTCCTTCGGGGACCACCCTAAATTATTGGATTAAAATTCTAAGGATGGGGAATAAAGCTTACTACACGCGTCACTTCCACTGGCATGTTCTTCCGGCTTCCACAAATCCAAAGACTTGCTTCAGCGGTAATCATTGTTGTTTGATGACCGAAATTGAAAGCTATCGAGTTCCTCCGGATTAGCCAGATGCAAATGTAAACCCGCCATTAGCAGCACTCCAGCTTAGGAGGATTCACTGCCAACACGCCATTTGATTTGGCACAGGAAAAATAGGAATCAGCCACGCTGTGAAAAGCAGAGATAAATTACTTGGAGTTTTTTGTGAAAGGTCGGATGGCATTTGGAGTTGGAGTAAAAAGGTGTTCATAAAAAAATTACCAACTCCAATTCCACGCCAACTCCAACGCCAACTAAAACGTTTGTGAAAGAGCTATAAAGCACTATCTGGTGCAGTTTTCTTGCTCTATCAAACAGTATCAACATAAATTAAAAAACGGCGTTTCACAATTATTTGTACATATTTTGTATGAACAACGTTTTGAAAAAAAAACACATGGTTTCTGTGAGCCAAAAAATTATCATATGATTGTCATAAATACCTCCACAATATGATTTGAAAGCTCGCAATCTGCGCTTTCTTTTGCACATGAAATATAAAAATATATTAAAACAGTGGATTCTTTACCTCTTTGAAGTGGCATAGGCAAAAGTCGTGACATTGATGGTTCGCAAGGCCGCTGACCACTGTAGAGTTACTTTTTTTCAATTTTTTTTCACCATCGTGCTCAGCGTGAAATTCTGCAAGGACATACCATCAGGACGTACAGCCGTTCCCGTGTTAAGCTAGTTTTGTACTCATTCGAAAGCTCTTTTAACGGCGGAAGACTTTGAAATTTATATTTAAAGATGCTGTGAAATTTGTGAGTTTTTGCTCCTTGCAGTTGAAAATTAGGTGTTAAAACGGGAGGAGTAGATTGGGCCTTTCAAATTGGGCCATTTCAAATTGGGGCAATTCAAATTGGGCCTTTTCAATTGGGCCAATTCATTGGGCCAAATTCAAATTGGGCCATTTCAAATTGGGCCAATGCAAACTGGACCAATTTCAAATTGGGCCAATGCAAATTGGGCCAAGATTTTTAGTCAAACAGCTACGGGTAACTCCAGAATAGGGGCATATTCACCCAAATGACCTGAAAAGTCGAACGCTTGTCTTTTTTTATCTAAAATTATGGGGTAAAAAGGTATGCACCCAGGTGGATTCGAACAGCAACCTCTACATCACCATTAGAATCGCTCAAAACTCCATCCAGAGTGACCAAACCAAGTGGTCGTCCACTTGGATCAAAATATTTTTTTAAGGTTTTCGGGTTCCAAAACAATTTCTATGTACTAATTCGAGCACGCTGAAGATGGTTTGACAGTGTTAAAATTACTTTTTATGGTGAAATTTTTGAGTTATTGCCAACTATTGATTTCGTCGAAATCAATCGTCAAAATTTTTCCATAAAACGTATTTTACCACTGTCAACCATCTTCAGCGTACTTGAATTAGTACATAGAAATTGTTTTGGAACCCGAAAACCTAAAAAAAATATTTTGATCCAAGTGGTCGCACCACTTGGATCAAGTTTGACCATCCAGGTGGACACCAATTGGGGAGGGGTTAATGTAGAGGTTCATATACAAGTCACCGAGGTTACTGGTTCGAGTCTCCTTAAACGTAAACTTAATTTTTTAACTCCATTTTTAGGCCATCCAGGCAGATACCCACCTGACCAGGAGGTACCTACCCCAGGAGTTGGGTTAGGGTGGGTCGATTTTCGGGCCATGGTTTGATGTGGTTTAGATACAATCTGAAATTTTTTGGAAAAATGCAAAAATGATCAATTATGTCAATAAAGTACAGAAAAAAATCAGAATGAAAGTCTTATAAAAAATTCTCTAGGTGGTCATCAGCAGCAGCTAATGTCTGGTCATTGGCTAAGCAAAGCTACCCTGGGATCAACAACCTGAAGGTTATGAATTTATTGGACAGCAGCAGGGCGATAGTCTCTAATTTTCCTTCACTTTTTTAGGTTTATTACTCCAATAAAAGTAATTCTGAATCAGGCCTGTGCACGGGCCCACTTTTTCGCGGCCGGCCCGGCCCGGACATTTTTACTTTTAGCCACGTTACTTTTAGTTGTTACCGCGATTGTTACTACGGCCCAGGAACTTTTTTGACTTGTTTCGAATTTTTATTTCTAAAAATTTCACACTATTACATAGCCCTGGATTAAGCTTTCTAACAAGCCATTAATTGATTCAATGCGATTTCAAAAAAGTTTCAAAAACAAGTCTTTGTATGAACAGAACTTTCTTCAAACTTTTAAAAATTCCAGTAAGTCAGTCAACAAATTGTTGAAAACCCGAAATCCGTGACTACATTTTGATACAAGACTTAAATTTTTTTTTAAATTGGATTGATAAGGTATATTTAAGATTAATAAATTCCGGGCCGGCCCGGCCCGGCCGTCGATTTTCGAGCCCGGCCCGGCCGTAAGCAATTTTGAAAGTTGGGCCCGGCCCGGGCCTCAAAAATCACGGCCCGGGCCGGGCCGGCCCGTGCACAGGCCTGATTCTGATTTCTTTTTTTAAGAGAAGGGTATATAGAAAAAGTCACTCAGGAGTCACAAAGTCACCCTGTTACAAGTGGGAGGAAAGCCAGGAGAGAGCTATCCAGGAGGAGGTTAGCCAAGAGGGCGGTTAACCAGAAGAAGGGTATCTAGGTAAGGTATGTGATCGATCATTATTTATGTAATTTTTTAAATATGATAGTGGCGCCGATAGGCGCCTATTTCCTCTAGTATTTCAATAATGGAGATAGTTCGCCGCTCAGAAAATCAAGGTAAAACTTGCATTTAGATAAACGGCTTTCGATTAAATAGTTTCTCAATCAAACATCACACAGCTTGACTATCTGACTTATGACAAAATGCTAACAGTTTCCAGTTACAGCATACAAAACCTGAATTTAACTTCACCTAGGTTTGTAACGTCACCAAATACTAGGCGATTTAATTGGCTTAGCTTGTATAAGGCAAAATAACTGGATTAACGTCACATGAAGGACCATGGTTTTTGCGCGCATTGGCATGGGCAAAATTTGAATTGGCGGGGGACACCTCTCTTTTGTCTATCAGTGTACTCTTTCGAGTCGTTTCGAATTACTCCAAAGAGTACACTGATAGACGAAAGAGAAGTGTCCCCCGCCAATTCAAATTTTTCACATGCCACTGCGCGCAAAAAGCATGGTCCTTTAAGGGCGATTCCTGGTGGTGACGTAAACTAGAGGATAGACTGTAGTAACTTACCCGTCCACTAAAATATTTTGTTGATTAAGACAGATAAGAAGAAATCGCGTGGGTTCCATAACTTGTAGACAAGGAATTGACCCTATCCACTTTTTTCTGATTGAGATGTGTAAAACATTTTGCCATAAGTTTTCTAAAATGATTCGATTTATGGATGTGTAATCAACTTTTGTTTCAAAGTTCATTCATTCTGCTTTCCTGCTGCTGGTTGGTTGCTCGTGCTACGCTTATTTTCTGCTCTCTCATTTCGTTCATTGATCTCACAATGCTTCTAAATGTGCCATGGTCTTTCCTTTTTCTCGTCATGCATCAGTGCGTTCTCTGCTTTTCCGTAATGAAGGAAACAAGAGTCTCACCATAAAGGTAGCATTTTGTTCTGTCTAGGTCTATGCTAATTCATTCTTCTTTCAGATTGTATCTTCGTCTCCCGAAGTTCTCTGTGTTGATGTGAGGAATCGAATCCTTGTGTGCGACAGTGGTGATGTGGTCAATGTGGACGTCAAACTCAATGCCGAAAAGCTTGAAGGGGAAATAAGCAATGTGAGAATCTTTTATTTGTATTCTACCCTACATATATTTTGAATTCTTTTAGTCGGAGCTCAAACAGCATTTCCTGTCTATCTACTGTGTCAGCACTGCCAATCGGTCCCATGAAGATCTGGCCAATGGATGAAGAGTGAAGTGCATGAGGAAGCCGAACTAGTTCACAAGCTGAAGATTGTACGTTCTAAGGAATTCGCTGCTTTAGAAGTATGTTATTTTTCTATAATGACGAATTTCGACCCTAGGATAGAATAACCCCCCCTCCCCCCTCCAATTTTTCCTTCTAAAACTTAAAAGACCATGGTTTTTGCGAGCAGCGACATGACGAAAATTTGAAGTGGCGGGGGACACATCTTTTTTGTCTCTCAGTGTACTCTTGGAGCAATGTCGAACGACTCAAAAGAGTACAGTGAGAGATGAAAGAGAAGTGTCCCCGCCAATTCAAACTTTGCACATGCCACTGCGCGCAAAAAGCATGGTTTTTTAAGTAAGACTACCCAAATTTATGTCCAGACCCCGGAAAATATTTGCAAACTCTTTATTAGTCACAGCTTCCGTACGCTGGCTGCCCCAAGCCTAAGGGCTAAGCCTAAACTTGTTGTTTGCAAGGGTAAATACAGCACTTTTAAAAGGTCGGATTTGAGGGGGGGGGGGTGGTATTCTATACTAGTGCCCGAATTTTCTATGAGCGGTTGTTGTTTTAGACGGTTATTGATCTGCATGGGAAGCAGGGTCCTCAAAAGCCTGTGCTTGTGCCTTCGTTTGGTGTGGATGACTCTGACTGCAAGACCGCTCACAATGTCGACAGTGGTACGTGCTTTTGTATGGTTTTTCCCTATCGATGTTCTTACATTGTTCTGATTTAGATACCGAAACCGCAATGCCTCTCTCGGATAATGAGTTCTTGGATCTGCTGCCGCCAAATTCTGCTGTCCATACTGCTCAGGATGGTACTAAGTGCTGGTTGGCTCAACTTCTTGGCAACATCTTCCGACTGCCAATGCTCCTGCCAGTGTCGAAAACAAGCAAAGCAAAGATTCTGCTGTTGAGCCTGGATGTGCTGGTGTTTAAGAATGCTCTATTTCCATCAATCAAGAGTCTACTGACTGATTGTATCGCTGTAATGTGTTCATGTCAATAAAACTAGCAATGAAGGTGTTTACACAGGAAAGATACGTACTCCGTGCGCTAACAAAAAACTTTATATACTAAAGATAGGCGGTAGGACAAAACCGCACTTTTTGCGGTTTTGTTCGCGGACAAAACCGCACTTTTCCGGTTTAATCTCCGGATAAAATCGCACTTTTTGTGGTTTTATTCGCGGACAAAACCGCACTTTTTGCGGTAAAATCGCGGACAAATCGAACTTTTCCGGTTTTATTAGTGTTATTTCTTAGTCATTCGCTCTTTACGTCTTCTAAGTCACTCCGTGGTAATCATAACTTTTATACACTTTCCCTAAAATAATTAAGTAGAAAGATTAATTAGAAACATAATTAGAAAGCTTAGATCTCAATAGTCTCTTCGCAACTCATTTATTATAATAGCAAAGCAATAACATTTAGACACAAAAACTAATTGAGATCATTATGCTCTAAATTTTCTTCTTCCGGAAATTCTCATTTGCAGGCGCATCAATGTCATCCACGTTAAGGCCCATCATCTCTATTTCATCCACCTCCACTTGTTTCTTCATCTGGCTGGAACGTCTCTATTGGCGCAAGGAGATGTCGATGACGAAAAGTCGATGACGTCGGCAAAACCTCGTCCGCGGACAAAACCGCAAAAAGTGCGATTTTATCCAGCGGCTTTGTCCGCGGACAAAAACGCAAAAAGCGCGGTTTGTCCTACCGCCAAAAGATAGCCTAACTGAGCTTGTTATCATCTTGCAATCAAAATTTCATATGGAGCAGTCTAGGCCGAGATATTCCATTTTTAAAGTTGTAAAATTGATCAGCTGGAATATACCAACAATAAATGGCAGTAATAAACATGTCAGTATGGCGCAGTGGGATCGTCGCGAACGCTCTTTTTTCATGTCGCAGGTTCGACTCCCACTCGAATCATTCCTTTTTTTCATATTTTTATCGGTGATTCAAATAATTTTGGACAACTATCAACAAAACTCAATCTCACAATCATTTAATTTTTTGACGCATTTTTTTATTGGCGATTAACAAATAATCAATGGCAATGCTTGCCCACAACAAAATGGTCGAAACAGATATACTGATCACAATAGGAGCAACAAATGAAGCTTATGTTTGCACAATTTTGAAGATAAGCAAAATTCACCAGCGAGACATATTCTTCGAGTGCTTGAAGTGGTCTACTGCCAATTTCGCAATCCAATATCCGTGACTTTCTGCAGTATTCCTGGCGCACTTGTGGTTACATTGATGGCCAAGTACGATTCCTCACACCATTTGAAGTTTGCTGGTTGGGAACCAAATTGTTGGAACCAAATTGTGCAAACATAAGCTTCATTTGTTGCTCCTATTGTGATCAGTATATCTTTTTCGACCATTTTGTTGTGGGCAAGCATTGCCATTGATTATTGTTAATCGCCAATAAAAATGCGTCAAAAAATTAAATTGATTGTGAGATTGAGTTTTGTTGATAGTTGTCCAAAATTATTTGAATCACCAAAAAAAATATGAAAAAAGGAATGATTCGAGTGGGAGTCGAACCTGCGACATGAAAAAAAGAGCGTTCGCAACGATCCCACTGCGCCATACTGACATGTTTATTACTGCCATTTATTGTTGGTATATTCCAGCTGATCAATTTTACAACTTTAAAAGTGGAATATCTCGGCCTAGACTGCTCCATAGGAAATTTTGATTGCAAGATGATAACAAGCCAGTGTTTTCAAAAATCACAGTCACACCTCACACTGTAAAATCACAGTGAAGCTCACAGTCACACTAAATCACACTCACACTTGATGTGAGTGTGATTTTAAGTGTGACTGTGACTTTAGTGTGAGTGTGATTTTAAACGTGAGTGTGATTTTAGTGTGAGTGTGACTGTGAGTGTGATTTTGGTGTGATGTGAGTGTGATTATCACAGTGAGACAGTGTGAGTGTGATTTTTGTCTCACAGTGTGATCCTCATCCCAGTGTGTTATTTTTCACTCTGTGTATGAATCTTACTTTATCTTCTCAATATGCTTGGTACTGTTGCTTGTCGCTTTATTATTAATATTATTATTCACATACATCCTTTTAGATGTCTGAGTTTAATTCACCGCGATCTGAAAAGTCGAGTGCAAAGAACGCCGAAGAAACCCAATCTGGGACAAGTTTCACAAAGAGGAAGATTCGTTGGGGCAAATAAAGTGGAAGTGCAGCGAGTGTCGAGAAGTAAGCTCTTTTTGCTTGATGTTCATTTTGTTTTATTTTACTTCAGCAACTACGGATATGGTTTCAGGTAAAAATATGTGCAGGTGTCAGCTGTTAATTTTTTTCATATTAGCTTATTAGCCATTCAGTAAGTAAGCAGATCTTCAAAGACTGTGTTGGATCGCATACGGCTACTCTACACTCTGTAATCTTATCGGAAAGTTTCAACACTCTACTGGCGCAAAAGAGGTATCTATAAACTTGTAACTAATAATTTATAAAAATATTAGGAACTGGAAATCTTTGCGGCGGAAAACTGGTCTCGTCTTCCAAAACACGCTGAGCTTCTCAATTGTGGTTGTGAAGAAATTTCTTGAGCTCCAAGAGTTTGTTTTGCAATTGCTAAACGCAAGAAGTGGGAATACCCTACTGAGTCTGAGGTTGAAGTAGGTTTTGAATGCGAAAGTTGAACTCATTATTTTCTTGCTAGCTTCTTCGTGATCTATACGTCTTGGTGAAGATCTTGTGGACTGCTTTGCAGAATCCAGTGTGAAAAAAAGTTTCAATTTCTCGTTGTTATGGGTATCTAAAGGCCATATACAAGTCCCTTGTCAACTTCCAGGTAAATTTTTGCAAAATTTTTGCATTCAAAAGTCTACGAACATTCAGAGCAATGGTCATCTCCTGACATCAGTCTTCAGCTCAAAGGTTTTCTCGACTCTCGTTTCAGCTGGATGATGGACAGTACATCTAACAATTTTGATCAAATCTTTTTTGTCGCTACAGCAATTGATCCAAATACAGCAAATATTCTCAGTCCGAGTGATCACAAAGTGGCTATAAGCGAAATTAAAAATCTGGTAAGTTGAAATTCCATGGTCATTGTAATTTTTTTGTTTGTGTTAAGATAGGGCATGATGTTGGGCCTGAGCAAGTAGAGAACTCATTTTATTCTCAGATGAACTCTACGCTTGATCAATTGCTGGTAGAGGTGGTTGCAGAAAACAAATCTGCTAAGCAAGCCAGATTAGAGATTTCGCCGAATTCTTTGCTGATTAAATGATGAGCAGGGTGCTTAGCGCAAATTCTTCTGCGGGCGATTCCATCGATTCTCTCAAATACTGGACGTCATTCTTGAATTCAGTAAGTTGTTGAAGAAATGTAATGGGGTTACGTTCTATGGTTTAGGACTCCAGGCCGATTGCGATTCTCGCGCTTGAAGTTCTCTCGATTCCAGCTACGAGTGCACCAATAGAGCGCATATTTTCTCAGGCAGGGATGGCTACAGCAACCCACAGAAATTAAGCATCCTTTGAATTATTAATTGCGCAGTTAGTTGTCTACTGCAATCGATTTTGTGAAAACGTGTAATGTCATTTGGAAAATAAAAAATAAACAATGAGGAGGTGAATAGTTATATTTAAGGTTTGCCGTTAAAATGAAAATTAATGAAATATGTACGACTGGGACGATTGTATACAGACGATATGTTCACAAAGCAGAAAGCTACGTCGAAGAACCCTGAAAAATATTTTGAGAAAGTATCTCGAATCGGAATCACTAACTAAAAGTAATGCTTAAATACTGGGATCAGGATCACACTGTGAGACAAAAATCACACTCCCACTGTCTCACTGTGATAATCACACTCACATCACACCAAAATCACACTAACAGTCACACTCCCACTAAAATCACACTCACATTTAAAATCACACTCACACTAAAGTCACAGTCACACTTAAAATCACACTCACATCAAGTGTGAGTGTGATTTTAGTGTGACTGTGAGTGTGAGTGAGGTGTGACCCTCACTGCGGGGTGACTGTGATTTTTGAAAACACTGTAACAAGCTCAGTTAGGGCTATCTTTTGGTATATAAGGTTTTTTGATAGCGCACGGGTGGTTGTGCCTTTCCCGTGTTAGATAATAGAAGAGGAGCTTTATTCATTTTTTACTTGGCGGAGTAATATTTTTTTTCATATCAACGAGTTCCTTGGTGTAGTGAGTTGGTGGATTATTTACTTTTCTAATTCTTTCTTTGGTGCGATCTTCCATATTTTTATCTCTGTTCCTTTTCTGCTTTTGCCTGGTGTCTAAGTCATCATTTTCGTATTTCCGTGGCAATGCTACAATGAGTAAGATAGGCAAAAAACACTATTCCGTGTAACTGACTGAATGTGATCATCAAGAATACTGTTTTGAAAAATATTAGAACTATTGTGGACCGGAAGTACAAAGCGCCCTTTAATTTTTTATCCCACAATCGCTGAGTATATTTTTTAATGCGTTCTACCATGTTTTAAATCATTTTTGTGACTAAGATATTCCTGGTTTTGGCAAGATTGACCACTTTTCATGTCTTGTCCATTAAATTTCTATTACCTATGTCGATAGAAATTATAGCAGCAACAATAGCAAAAGCTGCAGCTAGGTTGGGTATATACCATTGACAAAATGATCTCATATCTCATCGGTGAAAGTTTCATTGGCAAAACGATTACGCCCTAAAATAAATAGGCTCTCTATTTCTATTCGTTTGCGAGCGAGCAGCTCGCGTCCTTTTGAGTCCTTGAGATGGCGCGAGCTGCTCTCTCGCCAAATAGCTATGTCCGCGAGCCATATGGCTCGCCAAGTTAAACAATAAAGTGACAAGAGCTTCTTAGCTCGCGAGCCATTTGGTTCGCATCTATAATAAGCGTATGGTTCGGCTCGCGGAAAATATTGTTTGCTGAAATAAAGCCTAAATCTTGTTTATTTTTCATTTTTTTCAATTTTTTGACTGATTTTTTGTAAATATTAAGCTAGTAACACTTTATTTGTCCTTTACTTTGTCTTTAACAATAAATTGAAGTTCAAAACTCACATAAAAGGACGAGCCGAACCATTTGTTTGTTTGCGAGCCAAACGGTTCGCGATACAAATGGCTCGTATGGTTTTGGCTCGCGTTCGGCTCGCTTAAAAAAACAAGTACGCGAGCTAATTGGCTCGCATATATAAAAAAAGGCGAGCCATATGACTCGAACCATTTGGCTCGCTAGGACATGCGATTTTAGGTCTTTCGTTTGGCTCGCGCGAGCCAAATGGACAACACTGATCATCACTATAGTTGTAGCAATATATGACTATCAAAAGACGACTTGCCACGACCTCTTGCTAAAACCAAGGGGGACCAAGGCAAACGTATGATTTTTTTTTCAAAAAATGGCCTTCCCACATTTTTGCCGTTTCTATCGTTTTCACTGCTTGAAAATATTAGACCTTTAAAAACGCACTTTCGGGCTGAAAATATATCGTTTGATTAAGCTGAAAGTTTCGCCAACACACTTTTGGGCTACCCAAATAGTGTGCTCCTGCCGGTAGCCTTTAGGGTTGCAGTTTACAGTCTCCAACCCCCCCCCCCCCCCAACCACGGGGAGTGGTCAGATGGAGGTTATAACTGCATATTCGTGTTTCTTGTCCCGATTTCATGAGAAAGCCGGCTGTTTTTCTAGTTCTGAGAAAAAAGATTTTTTTTCGAACCACAGGGGATATCATGGTTTTTTAGTTAAAATTCAAAAATTTAAATTGGCGCCTTTTGAATTCAAAAGGGATTAAGGGTTGTATTGGAGAGAAAGGGAATAAAAAGGGGGTCAATTTTATGGCAGAACATTAGAAATTTAATGTTTGTATTCTTCGACTACCTCACCATCTTTTTCAACTGGGCCGTGGCAAAAGAAGACTATATGCATTTTATGGTCAAGAGTACTTCTCGGAATCATGTCTAAGGTAAGGGAGTGCGCGCATCTCTAACTCTCAAGCCCCCTGCGCCCCTTCGGGGAGGATACAAAGTTATCTCCTCCATCTGACCACTCCCGTGGGGGATTGTAAACTCAAGCCGCCTTTAGATCATTTCGAAAATTGAGAAAATCTCGTCTTACCTTATTGTTCAGGGTTCTTGACAGCCATAGAAATGTCACCTGTGAGGTGTAAGAATAACATCTGAAATGGCGTTCTTGATAACTATCGCATTGCATAAATCTTGCAGAACAATACCATACATAAGGCCTCCGGGTAAACCCAAAGGCCACTCCAAAATTGATGTGTCCAACACTTCGTACTCGTATCGAATTATTTTGCTCTCTTATTATGTAACCTACATATAGTATAAGAGGTAGAGTCCGTGACGTTTTTTGTGTTTTTCTATTCAAGGGATTGTACATTTCGGTGTACGGTCAGTTAGCGACGTTTTTTTTTGAAAATTTTCATGCTTTTTAAAATAAAAGTGAATTTTTATATGAATCTTTTTTTCTGAGGCCACCCAGTAGCTGAAATTTAACGAGGAATCCGAATTACAAAACAGAATTTGAAAATAAGGCTTGGTTGTTGAGATATGGCCTAAAATTGGAGTGTCAAGATTTGAAATAATATTCATTCAATTTTAGGCCATATCTCAACAACCAAGCTTATTTTGAAATTCTGTTTTGTAATTCGGATTTCTCGTTGAATTTAAGCTACTAGGTGGCCTCAGAAAAAAAGATTCATCTGAAAATTCACTTTTTTTAAAAAAGCATGAAAATTTTCAAAAAAAAACCGTCGCTAACTGACCGGTCCCCGTACATTTCATAGTCCGAATAGTCGGAACAACACGAGCATGTATACTTTTTTGACTGTATTTTGATTTTTTCCCCACTTGTCCTATTTATTACGAGCGTAGCTGCGCTCGTTGGGTGCTATGTTGCACTGTGATAGTTTTCTGCATGCAAAATAATTTTTTAAGGGCCATTGCCGTCTCCGACAATGGTTGCTTTCTGCGCAATTGAAAAACATTCTTAATCATTGAACTTCTGCACATACTTTTCAACTTGATTTCTAACAAAACTTTACCTAAAATTAAATTGTTTGCCTTGCTTTGTTAGAAACCAAGCTGAAAATCCGTACAGAAGTCTAATGATTAGGCAAAAAAATTTGAATTGGCCGGGGACGATTCAAGACAGGTGGAAATGGCCCTTTAAAAACATGAGATTTACTCTCAGTCATCAAATACAAGGCTTAAGTATCGGTTTCTTTCTTTGGTTTGCTGTTTTTTGGGCTGAGTTTTGTCATAAATAAGTTAAATTTATTAACATGCAAACAAGGTTGGGAAGAAAGACTGTTTGCCGCAATAAACATTTGTACGTGATTTTTTGTGAAAAATATATCCACATATGTTCTATTTTATTTAGTCAATTTGGTGAATATTGTCGAGATCCTTGACCTGGTCCAACTGCTCAAGATTGTCCCACCAAAGCTGCACCCATTTTAACTTGTAAAAATTGTGGAACCATGGTGAGAACTTGTAGTCAGGGTTTAGCATCATCTTTTCAAGTGCTTTTGGTCTACGAATCTAGTTTCAGAGATTTCTTCAGCGTTTGCAATGAATTGACCTTCAAAGTTAGCACCACTAGAGCTAAAAAGCAGGTATTTAACATAGCGATCACGCTTATTGTTGTAAAAAGAGCATATGCCCGAGCAAATTGGTGAATTTTGGCTCTTTTTCGTACATCGAACACACTCACAGTCAAACCTCATTATAGTCCAGCGCTGCCATCTCAAAATTTTTAAAAAAGGACACTTGGACAAAAAAGGACGTTTTGAACATTTTCGAAGAAGTGCATTTTATCTAGTGCTTATTCCCATGTTGAAGCGAAGACAAAAAGATTTTGGCACTTGGTTAACTTTTTCGGTTAACTGTAAATATGGTTTCAACGTCTCCTGTGTAATTTTTATACGCCAGAAACGATTTAAAAAAAGTTGTTTCCTAACAATTTTTGCACTAAAAGTGAAGTTTTCAACAAAAAGTTAGTTACCAAAGATTGACCAACTGCCTTGGTCCCCCACGGTAATTACACTGAAAAGAGTACCTATACATCTTTAAAAAACCAAAAAAGATAAAATTTGAACATAGTTTTGTTGACTGGGCCTACCGCATAAAAGTACTCTGGTATGCATACACTTTTTTGCATCCAGAGTCACTTTCGAGTGATTTGCGTCTAAAATATGTGGGTGTGCCTTTACCCGGGACGATCGATAAGGGACGATCTTCGTCCTATCCCAGGGTCCTATCCCATCCCTGTGATTTGTACTTTTTCGGCCCCAATTTTTGGTATTTTCAATATTTTAATTCAAATCTTTTTAGCCTCAAAATGACAATAGGCACTGGATAAATGATCGTTTTCTACAAAGAGCAGTAAAAGTGTACTTTTTTCAAATTTTTGAGGTCTTGTCCTATCCTTTAATGAGTATCGATTTTTTACCTTGGATTTTTGGATGTTTTCGACGGAATTTTTTTAATGGTAAAAAGAATGCAGAGAATCGCCAAAAATTCAGTATTAGAACAATTAATTTTTTTGTCAAAAAATCCACAGGTCGAAAAGCAAAAAAAAACTGCTGTATAAAAATTGGCGCTAGTAGCGAATACACCACCCCCGCCCCTCCCAAGCATCCGACCTTTTAAAATTGCTGTAACTACCCTTGCAAACAACAAGTTTAGGCTTAGCTCTTAGGCTTGGGGTAGGACAGCGTACGGAAGTTGTGACTAATGAAGAGTTTGCGCACATTTTCCGGGGTCTGGGACATAAATTTGGGTACTTTTTACTAAAGTAAAAAGTGAAAATCATTGGGGGGGTATTCGCTACTAGGGTCAAAAAATCTAACCATAGTCAATTTCGTGTTCTCGCCAAACTTTATCCGACATGAAGTCATAGGTGAATCTGCCGACCATGTGGAACTTGTCTAGTGGGATGTTTGAGATTCCTAGCTCATTTTCAAGCTTTCTAGCAGCTGCCCTCTTGACACCCATAGCTTGGTTCTCGTCCATTTCAGCTTGGTTGTAAAGAGGGTGACTGCAGCAGGTATTGGACCAGACTCCCGGGAAAGTGATCTTTTCTTTGGCTCTCTTCTGCAGCAGCAATCTTTTTTGGGTGTCGAAGATAAACACACTGAAGGCTCGATGCAGCACAGCTATAAAACAAGCTGTCAATTTTTTTCATTTTACTCAACAAAGCTTTTTTTAATTATGATATACTGACAAGGCTAACTGGGATTTTTGAAGTGTTTTAAGCAGGTTACCCAATTGTAACTTTTCAAAAGAGTTGGCCAAATAAACTTTATTTAAAAAAATTTACCAGTACCTCGGGGTAGACACATTGAAAAATGACTAGGGATTTTAAAGGGGATTTTCCCGTCAAAGGCTTCGAAGATCCAGCAAATTACAGGGTGTCCCAAGAAATATGGACACTTTTTAACTGACACAGCTTTTATTATACGTCGATTTTTGAAATTCTGTAAACGCAGATCAACTCAGCTTGCTCCAGCAATTTTTTTGTGTACAATGTCAAACACACGATTTTCGCTTTGTCCCCGTGTGGTTTTGTCCTACCCGTCCAGAGGCAATCCACAGACCAGGAATTAAACCGCAGGCGGGACCGAGCGAAAATCGTATTTTTGATATTATATACCAAAAAATTGTCATCGCAAATTGAGTCGATTTACGAAACAGATTTTGATAATCAGCGTATAAGAAAAGTGATGGCAGTTTAAAAGTATCCATATTTCTTGGGACACCCTGTGGTTTTTATCCCATGAAATTCTGTTTTGACATTGTCAACTTTTTTTGTGGCGCAAACGTTGGAAATCTGATATGATGGTCTAAATTCTTGTAAACGAATTAAATATTGGGTTTAAATTATTATGAAAAGTGCAAATTTTAAATTTGAATCAGTCGGGAAAAGTAAATAAATTAGTTGCGGAAATTTCAGTTCCAAGGCCAGATATTTTGATTTGATTGGTTCCGAAACAACAGCGCTCTACTTACAAGCTTTGTGGCAATCCTCTTTAGAGACACTACAAATGGGCTGATCATTTTTGTCTACATGGATGCACTGCTCTTCCAAATACTTTTCTTGCACCGAATTAGCTGCGCTGGTAAAGTTCTTTTTTAAAAATTGCTTGGGTAGCAACAAACGGAAGGACAACATCTGAACAAATATAATTAAAAATGAAATTGAAAATTCATTCAATACATTTTAAAGACTGGAAATTGTTCTGGAAGCTTATTAGCAAGACCTAAAAGATTGCTAAAGACATAGATAAAATTCAGATTATTTTTAAATTTATAAACAAATTTGAACTGAGAACTATCCTTTCAGGACCTCTAAAATATGAAGCTGCACGTGGATAAGCTAAATTATGAGTAAGGCTGGCCCATTTGCCGCCAATTGGACAAATGTGGGTCAAGTACTGTGCCTTGGTACCTATTGTGGTCCTTTGAGTTATTCGGAGTACTTCCAAAACAGCCCAAAACGATGTTGTTGATTTTTTAGAACTTTTAACGTGTTGGAAACGTGTTTCAAGGACACCACCGTTCATTTTTGCAAAAAGTATTTTTATTACCCAAATTTTACTTTTTTGCCTTGGTCATTAGGACAAAGAACCCGGAAAAAGTACGTGGATACTCCTAAAAGATGGAAATTGACATCATCATTTTCAAGGATGACTAAACACTATTTTTATGTTATGATTATTAAAAGCCTAGAAAAGTAATTTTAAGAGGGACAAAGGCTGTGTTGGAAGGGACAAAATAGGGCCACATAAGTCGGCAACCGGACATTTAGCATAATTTGTGCAATTTGTCCGCGGACATTTAGCATAATTTTTTGGTATGATTCGGGCGAAACAACCGAATCATACCGAAAAATTATGCTAAATGTCCGCGGACAAATTTCACAAATTATGCTAAATGTCCGGTTGCCACATAAGTCATGCCGGTTCTTCGTTGATAAAGACTTTGTCCCAACGTGAAATATTGGTAGTAGGTCAGCTCGTCAAATGATTCTCCGCCAATGCGAGCTGGCGCCCAAATGTTGTTGGCGCCAAAATGATTCTGCACCGGTGCCATTTGAGTTGGTGTCATTTTGTCGTTTGTGCCAAATGATTAGGCGCCATTTTGTCATTTGTGACAAATACGTTGTCGTCATTTTCGATTGCCAACAAAATGCATTAATGTCAATTCTTCCTTTTGCGACGCTGAGCCAATTAGTGTTTGAACCAAAGCTGTTTTTCTCAAGTGCCTCAACCCCTTATACAGCCTTACTTTATATCATATTAGTCCTTTTATTTTATAAGGCTAGTCCAGACGATTCCTATCGTAATTATCCACGTCTACCTACTCCCCCTAATGGCATACCTACTCAATCCCTGGCATCGGTATATATCCGTTAAAAGGGACTCTATATGCATTTTATGATCAAGAGTACTTCTCGGAATCATGTCTAAGGTAAGTAACCATCAAAGGTTTTGGAGTTAGATCGTTACAGTGACGAATCTTATCCCCCCCCCACGAAGACTGATCAGGTGGAGGAGATAAATTCATATTCGTGTTTCTCGACCCCGATTTCATGAGAACCAAAAGGGTATCATGTTTTTTAGTCAAAATTTGAAAAATTTAAATTGGCGCCTTTTGAATTTTAAAGAGAGTAAGGGCTGTATTGGGAGGGGAAGGGAATGAAAGGGGGCCACTTTTATGGCAGAACGTTAAAATTCAAAATTTTTGTATTCTTCGCCTGCCTCACCATGTTTTTCAACTGGGCCGTGGCAAAAGAGACTCAGCAAGCGAGACTCAAAAAGAGACTCGGCGCCTAATTGAATTTGGTGCAGACCAGGGCTGTGCACGGGCCGGGTTTTGGTCGGCCTGGCCCGCTGCTTAACTATAAAAGCCCGGCCCGGAAGGTTGTCGGCCGAGCCCGGCCCGAAAAGCCCGAAAATTTCTAAAGCACAATTCTAACATTTTTTAAGTAACAAAATATCAGAATTTTATTTTTTTGTGCTAAATTTGGCGTTGAAATAAACCAAAAAAAGCTGTTTTGACCTCTTATTTACATGAAATACTCTTTATCTCTTTAACAGCTTGTATGTCTAACTACATATACACACTTCTTATTTTGCTTTAGCGCTTTTTATAATAAAAATAGCTTTTAGTACTAACCTATTCTGATTTTTATCGATTTTTTGTTTATTATGCTTAATGCATGCATGCTCGGAACAATTTTAAGTCAATTTTGTTTTGAACTTTTTAAGGTTTGAAATCTCTTTATCAACTATCAGACTTAATGCTGTTTCGTATTGCTCTGATATACCTTTTGTTGGATTTTGTCCAAAAAATGAAGTGTCAATGCCTGGCGATATGGTTAACAACCTGGGTCCAAGAAATAAACCGTTATTATGAAATAAAAATATATATTTTCATGAAAATTTAAAATCATAATTTTGAAGTTCGAGAAATTCCAGGTTATATCTGATTTACCGGGCCGACCGGCCAGGCCACGGGCCTGAAGTTTTAAGGCCCGCTCCGGGCCGGCCCGTGCCCAGCCCTGGTGCAGACTCAAATTGAGGCAACGTCAAATTGTGCCGGCTCGCATTGGCGCACAATCATTTTGGCAAGGAGACATACTGCTGAAATATTTCTACCGTAGTGTTGTATGTCATTTCGTAAAGGAGAGTCTCTTCTTCATCGCTATTTTTAGCTTTTACAATTTCACAATAAAATATCGATTTTTAGCCTTCAAGGATAGAGCTTCGAATTGAAAAAAGAATAAGTTTCGACGCCTCAAATACTGGTCAAAAGTTTAATCAAGTGTTGGGCGCTGCAACAGCGTCTCAGTACTTAGCACTCCAAAAAATGACTAAAATTTGGAAAAAATGAAGAAAACTTGAACTTCCGTCATTTTTGAAGCATGTGCTTCGTAAGAGTCTTTTTGTACAGCTCCAGTGACCACAATACGGAAGAATACCCTAATATAGGGTTGTGAATTTTCCCGGTAGGATTCTTTCCGAGAATATTCTCGAGATAATTCTCGGAAAGAATCTTTTTTTGGTAAGAATCAGAAATAATCAACCTGAAATTCCAGTGGCAATCCACTGAATTTCAGACTTTCTGGCTTTCCAGTGGGAGTCACTGGTTGGCCAGTGGTCATTTTAGTGGTTGTCCACCTGATTTTTCCGTGATAGCGGTTTAATTAGCTTCAGCATTGTGGCTGAAAAGTTCAAAAGAGTAAAGGTAACACCAAAAAAACTGCAAAAAATGTTGGACGAAAGGTAAAAAAATCGAAAAAGATTATTCTCCCATTTTTGATATCGGTAAGAATCTAGATTCTTACAGAGAATATTGTCTTTCACAACCCTACCCTAATATAAGGTAGATTACATTGTCGCCCCCTTTCCGGCTCTGTTATCGAATCCGGTCCATGTTTTGCATAGGTCCCCCCCTCCCCTACTGTTTTTTTCCTGTTTTTTATTTTTTTCCTTAGTCCCCCAGTTGTTTTCTTAGGGTTTTTATCATTATTATTATTACTATTATTTGAAAATGTATTTTGATAGAATGGTTAACATTTATGCTTAGATTTATGATTGTTCGAGTATACACTAAATAAAGTATCCAAAGAAAACAGAGGGACCAAGGCAAAATAAAACAAAAAATGAGAAAAAAAAACAACAGGGGGGGGCCAAGGCAAAAAAATAAGAAATGGGAAAAAAACAAGATACCAATCGTAGATTAGAGCCCCTGTAAAATTCCGAAATACAATCAGAAAGTTAAGCCATTTAGAAACGTGAATTTTTTCGCTACATACAGTTAACTGCATAAAAATGCAAGACATATTGCTTAAATATTTCTACCGTAGTGTTTTACAGTCAACTCTCGAAACAGTGTAGGCTGGTACCAGGAAAAATCTACACTATATCGAGGGTTACACTATATCGAGGGTACATTGTAAGCCAGTTTGGCTTAGAGCTGACTAAATGAGGTTGAAAAAATATACACTATATCGAGATCTACACTATATCGAGGGTACACTGTATCGAGAGTTGACTGTATGTCATTTTGTAGAGGAGAGTCTCCTCTTTCATCGCTATTTTTAGCCTTTACAATTTCACAATAAAATATTGATTTTTAGCCTTCAATGATAGAGCTTCGAATAGAAAAAAGAATAAGATTCGACGCCTCAAATACTGGTCGAAAGTTTTTTCAAGCGTTGGGCGCTGCAACAGCGTCTCAGTACTTAGTACTCAAAAAATGACTAAAATTTGGAAAAATGAAGAAAACGGTTTATGTTGAAAACGGTTTTTTCCTGTTTTTTTCCTTGGTCCCCAGCTGTTTTCTTAGGGTTTTTATCACCATTATTATTATCATTATTTGAAAATGCTTTTTGATAGAATGGTTAACATTTATGCTTAGATTTGTGATTGTTCGAGTATACACTAAATAAAGTATTCAAAGAACAACAGAGGGACCAAGGCAAAATAAAAAAAAAATGAGAAAAAAAATAGGGGGACCAAGGCAAAAAATTAAAAAATGGGTAAAAAACAAGGTATCGATCGTAGATTAGAGCCCTTGTAAAAACGAAATTCCGAAATACAGCCAGAAAGTTACGCCATTTAAAAACGGGAATTTTTTCGCTACACACAGTTGACTGCATACAAATGCAAATAACACACTGAACATTGAAAAAAAAAACCACCACAATCGGATCACATTGCCTATCTCTTCGCATATTGTAAGAGAATAAAAGCCCAATACAACATCGCACACTAGTATTACTGACACAGTATTTACTCTATTAAACGGGCACTCTCTAATAAACGGCCCCCTCAACTTTGAGGACTTATATCTCGGAGCAGAGTGAATATTTTGCAAAGCTGTTAGATGAATTTTCTTAACTCTCACGAGCTTTATCGATTCCATGTTTTAGATTTTAGTCGAGCACCCCGAAATCCTGAGATCGACCTCACAATTTTCGAGGGTTGAATATTAAACGGGCATGACCGTTTAATAGAGTAATTACGGTTTCTTTAATCACTGATTTTCCAACTCAAAAAGAAAATACTTCGCCCACACGGCGATCACACTTCCTGACATCGTTAATTGAAAAGCCGCTGCGAGAGCAAGAGAGGAAAACAAGTGCTGAGTCAACACATTTTATTGTCGAAAAAGAACATGCGCATACAGTCAGATGTGATGAAGAAAGGGATCTTGAAGACGAGACCTGTTGATCACTTTAGAAGCCACCACGCAGACGAAGGACAAGATGGAGCGTCGATTCCTTCTGGATGTTGTAGTCCGAGAGAGTGCGACCATCTTCCAACTGCTTGCCTGAAAGTCAAAATTTTAAGGAACGGGTATTCCTCAAAGAATACTAACCGGCAAAGATCAGGCGCTGCTGGTCTGGCGGAATGCCCTCCTTGTCTTGGATCTTCGCCTTGACGTTGTCGATAGTGTCCGAAGCCTCAACCTCCAGAGTGATCGTCTTACCAGTGAGCGTCTTCACGAAGATTTGCATTCCACCACGGAGACGGAGCACAAGATGGAGCGTCGATTCCTTCTGAATGTTGTAGTCCGAAAGAGTGCGACCATCCTCCAACTGCTTGCCTGTAAAGTTAACGATTAGAGAACCAATATGTTTCATCAAAAAAGTAAAAAAATCAACCTGCAAAGATCAAGCGCTGCTGGTCTGGCGGAATGCCTTCTTTGTCTTGGATCTTCGCCTTGACGTTGTCGATAGTGTCCGAAGCCTCAACCTCCAGAGTGATCGTCTTACCAGTGAGCGTCTTCACGAAGATTTGCATTCCACCACGGAGACGGAGCACAAGATGGAGCGTCGATTCCTTTTGGATGTTGTAGTCCGAGAGAGTGCGACCATCTTCCAACTGCTTGCCTGAAAATCGAAATTTTAAGGATTGGATATTCCTCAAAGAAAATTAACCAGCAAAGATCAGGCGCTGCTGGTCCGGAGGAATGCCTTCTTTGTCTTGGATCTTCGCCTTGACGTTGTCGATAGTGTCTGACGCCTCAACCTCCAGAGTGATCGTCTTGCCGGTCAGAGTCTTCACAAAAATTTGCATTTTCGGAACTTTGAGAGAACGCGATTTCAGAGCTAAAAAATTATGATTATTGCCATAACAAACAAACGACTTTTATAGTGCAACATAGCTACGAAAGATTAACAACACAAACTAGCGAGAGAGCTAATGAAATATCGAGCAAGCAGATTAGATACCAAGAAAAATCAATATTAGATGTGCATAATTTAGGATTTCTCAGCGAATGATTTAGAGGCGCAATTTCAAAGGGCATTTTTCATGTTCATTTGATAAGTGAAACCCTTATCCTCACCTACAGTATGATGCTATCAGCGAAAAATTTAATGAAGGAAAAAATTTAGCGCAATGTGGTGGTGAGTGGAAAAACGGTTCGTGACACAATATCCCCGGGCCACAATATCGCCGCAGCCACAATATCCCGGCCCACAATAGGGAATTGGACATTTTTCCGTTGGACATTTTTCCGTGGACATTTTTCCGTGGTCATTTTTAAGAAATTCATGTATGCTTACTTATTTCTTTTTTTGGGAGCTTGAACGTCTGTTTAAGGACGACCAGTTGGACAGAGTGAAGGGGTGCGACCTACTCCAGTGATTACAGGCAAGCGTGTTCGTCAGTCTACTTCCGTCGTTTTGCCGAAAAGGTAAGCTCTTTTCCTTAAAATAATTCAAGGATCAATAGCTAGGTTTTAACATGGAAGCTGTGCAAAGATCTTATTGTCATGATCCTGTATTTTTTTAAATTGTCTGTTCAACAAAAAAACTTGTTTGAAAAGTTAGACTTGATAATGAGCAGATTGGCAAATTTTCTTGAGTTAAATTTTAATAAAACACGTGGGACCGTGGCAAGACATCAATGTTATTGAAGGAGATGATACACCTATTTACACATGATTTTTAGTCCGAACAAGCCAAAGGAGCAGTCTACCATCGTCAAAGTTGTTGGAGAAGCCGCAGCTAAGGACAAAACAGTCTATGGCAATTCCCCTGTGAAGAAGAAATACTATAAGAGTACATCAAATTGTTGGGAATAGTTGTTGTTCACATTACAAAATAAAGAAATTGGAAAATAATGCTCTTATATTTTAACATTTCCACTTCTAGTATTCTTGCTGATTATCGAAAAGGCTATGGTTGCTTGCTAGAGATTGCTATTCATGTTAATGCGCCCAAATTTCGAAAAAAAATCAGAATTTATACTTTGCACCTGCCTAGGCCAGGCATAATTTTAAAATCTAGTACAACCAGCTAGCAAATAGAAAGCAACTGCGCAAGTTTATCGGTGTGGACTTTCTAGTTTAGTGATTTTTTTTTCTGCTCATTATTGAGGCGAGAAATGATTTTAATCTTGATGTCTTGTCACTGTGGTGGAGCAAACTGGACGGAGAAATGTTTGCATTTCAGTTTTTTGACACTATTACTAGGGGAATGTTCTTCATTGTCCTCTTCCACATCATCGTGTAATGTAAAGTCGTCGTCCTCGTTGCTTGTTAGTGAACTGTTTACTTAGATGGAAGGGGCAGATGGCATTTTTAAAATGTTGTCATATTTCTTCTGAAAAATTTTGGGGAAAATCCTCCGATGTTTTTAGGTGGCTAACCGTTGGGTTATTCGTGCCTTTTTTGAATTCGCAGTTTTTAAAATTTTAATCTTGTTGATTTTGGGATTTTGATTTGTACGCGTCGTAATGTGCAATAGCTTTAGCCTGCGACTAAAGCCACGTGCACAAGGAGTGTGGGACTGAGAGTGAGGAAGCTAGCGGCAAGTTAATGGGCAGGAAGGTTACAAAAAACTGATCTTTTTCAAAAAGTCTTTTCTCACCGCTCCGATTTGAAAAAATTGTAAAATGGGTTCAGTAGCTATGGAGCTGCGCTACAACAATGTGCTAAGATGTTATTGCATTGCTTAAAATTAAAAATAACGAAAACAGTGTAAAATTCAAACACCGGGCCGAAAAACCTGGAAAGTATGCGGACTATAAAGAAAGTACCCCGGAGGAAGCTGGCGGCAAGTTAATGGGCAAGAAGGGTTACCCAGTAAAAGGGTAGCCAGAAGGGAAGGGGTACCCAGGAAGGGTCATTCAGGAAGGAAGGTGGAGAATGGATGACACTATTTGCCGGTCTCCAGGGGTGACGTAAAAGTTTAACGATTTTGAAAAAAATTTTGAAAAAAAACCAATTTTCGAGGGAATTGGACATTTTTCCGTTGGACATTTTTCCGTGGACATTTTTCCGTGGTCATTTTTCCGTCAGACCATTTTTCCGTTGGACATTTTTCCGTCAGACCATTTTTCCGTTGGACATTTTTCCGTCAGACCATTTTTCCGTTGGACATTTTTCCGTCGGACATTTTTCCGTTGATATTATTCCGCCACATCCGCCGGCGCAAATTGGCTGACTGCGCAACTTGGCTGAATCCAGGGAGTAATGTTGGGGTAGTGGAACTTGTTTACTTCAGGGAGCTCTTTATACAAAATAATACTTTTACTTCAGTAACTCACTTAGTTGATGCTCGGATAACAATTGATAGACATAATTCCTAACAAACAAGTTCGATTCCGTTTTAATATACGCTGGTTTATTCTGCGCTTGAAGCTTCTACTAAGTGAAAAAAGTTGACTTCACAGCAGGCCCCCGCAGGGGGTTTTTTTTATCGGTATACCAGTGACACATAAGAAATACTATAGTACCCCTTCAATTGTTGTTTCTTTTTATTGGCGATACAGTCTACTCTCGATATAACACTATTTCGATACAAAACCACTCTTGACACCGCCTAAACGCCTATACACCGAATCCTTTTGGTTTTATTGAAGTGTAGAGAAGGAAAAAGTTTGAGCGAGCACTACTATATCAGTTCTTTTCAACTCTCTCTCTATGATATGGAAAAAAAATTCAATATCTTAATGACTTGAAATCCGAAACTAAAAATTATTTAACGGGTTTAGTTTTCACCTCTGATTGATGTGTACTAACGCTCTACGCCACGTGAAGGCACCCATGATGCAGAGCAACTTCGAAGGGCCAAGGGCGAACCTTGATTTTCTTCAATAAGATGATGCCCCTCTAAGCCGACAAACCAAGATCATTATTCAAAAGTGGTGCCATGACACTGTCTTACTGAACACGATTAACTTAAAGAACACGTACAGGCCTTTGAGTAAAGCTCATAGACATGTTTTGTTAGAGATATTTATTGAGGAGGTTCCAACAAGTGTGTAACAATAACAGTGAAGAGGGTGCCAACAAAATGTGCAATGACAAAAGGAACAAAATCATGCCCGTGATAGGAGACTCAGCAATTGTTTGCGAATTTTCGGCATTTGCTCTTGATTGAAATCCAACTTCTCTTCTTTTGACACCCGATCGGCAAAGCAGCAGAGAAAAAGACCGCAGTCGTACCCGTTCTTTTGCTTCGGAATATCTTTTGGGGAGTCACATAGCCATACCTTCTTATTGAACCTGTTTGTATTTTCTGGCTTTTCTGTTTGCTCCAGGAATTTTCTAAAATTTTAAACGTATTTACCAAACTCGTATTGAAAAAACCTGATGATCCTGAGAGTGTTAGCCCCATCTCCGAGAAGTGAGTCATAGTAGCTGATCGTTTTTCTTCTGAGGTCGACAATCTAAAAAAGAGATAGTTGTAATAAATACATAAGCAAACTGACCACAAGTGCCCAATGACCAGTTTGATGGATAGGAACAATTAGAATATCATAAGCAAAAACATCTAGTTTCTTTGTCCATTTCTTTAAATCAACCATTCCTTTTTGCTCTAATTCAGTGTAAAAGTGCGTGTCGAAAGCAAACGCCTGAAAAACGGCTAGAAATATAGACGTGTAAAGTTGTCAAACCGTTGGCAGAAGAGGACTGCTTTCACTTCTTTTCACGACGAAATCCAAATAGCTATTTATAATAGCATCATTCAGACATTCTCCAGGCTGCAGACGCTCTAGATCTTCTACAGTTAAATATGCTTTCTGTGTATCCTTCGTGTCTACAAATCCCACGCAAATTATATGTTATTACACAGACTAGAAACATACCTGCAATTACTAACGTTGCTTCGTCACCAATTTTATCTTTCTTTAATTTACTTTCGACTTGCGACACTACGACTGCAAAAAATATAGAGGCCATAAAAGTTTACTCCGTAAATACAAAGCTGCTACCTTCAGAAGATGTTTCATTTAGAAAAAATGACATAGCTCCTTGTTCATCGTCTGATTCACCCGATTCCTCGCTAGCTTCCACGAATATAAATGGCCCTTGACTCATTCGGAAATTGTATGCAACTCCAGAGAGATATTCTATAGGCACGTTCTCTTTCCAATTCTTCAGAGCATTTTTTACCAAAGATTTTATTCTCTTATCAGCCTGGCGATATTTTTTACATTTGACCGGTTTGTGACCTAGAATCATCTCATCGTACGCTTCATCAACACCACGCTGAACTAGCTAAAATTATAAATACAATTATTTGAAAACATTAACTTAGCCTTGCTTTCATAGAATCAATAAATCGAAACAAGTTTGGATGAGCCACACCAAGTTCGCAGGCAACCTTTCGATGATGAGCTTCTAAAAGTCGACACTTTGGACATAAACTCTTATGAATCTACCCGACAATTTTACCAGCGTAGTTGTTAGTGCGATCTCTACCATCTCTTATACGATCAACCAAGTTCCATGAATCTATAGGAAAGCGTGCTGTTTTTCTTTTACCATTTTGTTGCATTTGTCCTGCATAAAAATTTGATAGTCTAAAAATTAAGATGCAAATTCTAACCAAGGTAATTGTTCTCAAACCATTCCAAAATCGGGCAAGTATGTCACGCAAATATTTCTTCAGAGCACTGAAGCATTCATCAAGATGTTGCTCGGGAACACAAGCCAAAGCAACTATTTTTCGACTCTTGAGAACAAATGTATAAAAGTTGTTTACGAAAATTTGTTGAAAACAGACCTCGTGAGCAAATTGGGCATCATTGTCATAGCGGGATGATAAACCTTCTTCCTGAAGATGCTTGTAAAGATTTGCGCATAAATGCCAGTAGCAGCCGTCGATATAGATGTCCTCCCACTCTCCTCTTGCAGAATTTTGAATCGCTAGTTCATAATCACAAGAGATTGAGTCTGGCTTAAGCGCTGGAAAGACTTGGTGAAGCAATCGGAAGAAAAGGCGATATGTGACGGCTCTTTTGTTAGGCAGAAGTGCCGTGGCGATTGGAAAAACGAATTCCTTTCTTTTAGCCAAGACCACGAACACCTGAAATTAATGTGTGTTTTTCAAAAAAACCAAAAAAATTAGCAGTACTTGTTCAAAAAGAGGAGGAGAAATCTTAAAAGTCCCATCTACAAATATGTGATTTACACTTTCAATCCAATGCTCATAGCTTTTGCGGCCGAAAATAAAGATGCGACCACAATTGATTGATCCATTCCTGAATCTGCAAGAAGCCACTGGTCAGGTTCACGTCCATTCACTGCTTGTAAAGTCGACAAGCATGTGGAATAACAATACTCTAAATTTATGTTATCAAAAACAACTGTTGAAAAAAGGTCAGATAATTTACTTGAACATCAGATGGAACAGGTGGGGTTTGCAATCATCGGAGTCGGTTCGAGCCCTTCTAATGCCTCTTTTTCTAGCATCTACACGTGGAAGATTGTCTCGTATTCCTGACACACGTGCTTGATTCCTCACTTGGCAGATTATTTCTCCAGTTCTCTAGACTCAAAAAGCATGATATTTTAAATCATGAAGTTTATTCAGTACCATTGTTGTAGTCGTAGCTAAATGCTTTTCTTCGTTTCTGATAGCTGTAGCAACAATATGAGATGGATTAGCTTCGCACCCATGTTCTGTGATCAATCTACATGAAGTTTATTTTACCTAACGAAAATATAAATTGGAAGAGACTTGCTTGATGAATTCTCCGGTGGCAGCCCAAAACCAAGCTCTGCCTTTGCATCCACCAACGACTCGCTGATCGCATTCTACTGAGACCTTTCCCTCATTCGCACCTCTAAGATTGATATTTTGAAATACATCTTGCCTTGATGCACATATTTTTTGTTCCCTTGATTTGAATGTGAGGCATGCGGCTTCTTTAGAATAGCGTCCATCTATAGTAAGAAAGGATGAAATTGGAAATAGAAAATGTGAAGATATATAATATCAATAATACAATATACACTCAATTTACCCAATAGAATTACGACAAAAATGAAAAAGCAATGAAACAATGCAACGGGAAAATGTCCAACGGAAAAATGGTCCAACGGAAAAATGTCCAACGGAAAAATGTCCGACGGAAAAATGGTCCGACGGAAAAATGACCACGGAAAAATGTCCACGGAAAAATGTCCAACGGAAAAATGTCCTAAACCCCCACAATATCCCCGGGCCACAATATCCTCGCAGCCACAATATCCCCGGAAAAATGTAGTGGTTCGAATCTTTCTGAGTGCACATTTTTTTATATTCAGGGATTTACATCTCAATCAGTCTGAGGCTCTTGGTCATTTCACAAAAAAATCATTAGCGCTTTCATTGAACATTAGTAAAGTGTTTTATTCATGAAATATATCATATTAACAAACAATGAGAACAATTTTATCATTCCGGCGAAAACAAATAACAAACTAAAAGGTTTGACAATAACAAACTTGTGAGCTAATCCTCTAAGGTATTGACCAGGCTCTTTGTGAACTAAAAGAGCCACCAACCAAACCAAGTGGTCGTCCATCTGGTGCGATTTTTTAAATTTTTTTCGGGTTCCAAACCTTTTTCTGCCCTAATGCGAGCATTCTGAAGAGGGTTTGATAACAGTAAAATGCCATTTTGTAGGGTGTTTTTATGGAGGTTGGCCAGTTAGCAACGGAGTCAGTTAGCAACGGTTTTTTGAAAAGGTTGCTCTGTCAAGAAATTTATGCCTTTACTCGTTGCTTGATTTTATTTTTGTAATGATTACCTGGTTCTTTTCTGGTGTCCTTCTTATGGTTTTTTTAATCCAAACTCTTATCCACACTATTTCCAGCCAGAAAATTGTCTAATAGAACAATGTTCCGAAGTCTTACTGCCGAACTTCCTCTATGTACTTATTGATAGACAAGTTAACACGGGAATTTCTCACTGCAATAACGGTTCCTATAAAGGTTCTAAGACCTACTAAGCACGAATATCTCAAAATCATTTTAATCATTTCGAATTTATCAGTTCAAACTTATCTGTAATACAACCTCAGTTTTACTGAGTAGTTATGCACAAACTAAACCATGTGGTCGTCGACTTGGATCATGAATTATTTTACGTTTTTGGGTTCCCTAACTTGTTTTCTGCACTTATTCGAGCATTCTAAAAAGGTTTGTTAGTACAGTCGAACCTCGTTATAAGATACACCCAGGGACAGACCTCAGCTGTATCTTATAACGAGGTGTATCTTATATAGAGGGTGTATCATAAGTCCTGGTAGAGGACTTACATATTTCATTTTATAACTCCTGAAAAAGGACTTACATGATACTAATAATAAGTCCTGGTACAGGACTTACATGAAACAACTACTAAGTCCTGCTGCAGGACTTAGCAGAACAAAAAGCTTTCCGCAACAAAAAGTTGAAAAATTTGCACTAAAAATGGCGGCAATTCAAAATTTTGTATATTTTTATGGACTGTATCTTATATCGAGTGACATTTTATTGAACGGGATCAAGCTCAGGTGTATCTTATAACGAGGTGTATCTTGTATCGAGTGTATCTTATATAGAGGGTTCATTTGCCTTAATTTAGTTCAGACCAACCAAATCTTCTTTAGGTGTATCTTATAACGAGGTGTATCTTATATCGGGTGTATCTTATAACGAGGTTTGACTGTAGTGAATTACGTTTTGGTGGTATTTTCACAGTTTCCGAAAATCTTGCAAAACGTGATTTTACTACTGTGCAACCAACTTTAAAATTCTCGTATTAGTGCAGAAAACAAGTTTTGGAACCCAAAACGTAAAAAAAATTGATCCAGGTGGTCGACCACTTGCGTTTATGTTCGATTTATACAACTTGGGTACTGCCAACTGAGTACTACCATTAAGATAACACTACCTAGGAACTACAATCTGCCACCATCACGCAAGCACCAATACCTAAGCACTTCCACCTGAGTACCGATTCCTAGTCACTGTCCTGGTATAACCACCTGAATATCACTTTCCTGATACTGTCACCTGAGTACCACTTTCTTGTACTACCACCTCCATACACATGGATACTAGGGTTGGCCTCCCCCCGCTTTTTGGGGTGCGGGGGGGAGATTAGACTAAAAAAATTTGCGGGGGGGGAGAAGCGGGGGGGAGGTCGCCAATTTTTTTTGCGGGGGGAGGAGCGGGGGGGGGGGAGAAGCCGTGAGCGGGGGGCAGTGGCGGGGGTGCCTGATTAATTTACAAGCCTCGGACTGAAAATTTTTGAAACAGCAGCCTAGAATGAATCTGAAGGCTTTTGAAACACTTCTGAAGTCAAAGCTACGATATTGCACTCCTCTGGTTCGATAAATGTTGATCCTTCTCGGCTGCCGTTCTGAAAATGACCTCATCCGAGAGTTTTTTCGACTGCGATTTTTTGCGGGGGTGACGGGGGGTCATTTTGGGAGCGGGGGGAGAAACGGGGGGGGGGGGAGGTGGCCGATTTTTTTTGCGGGGGGGAGAGCGGGGGGGAGGTATAAGGAAAATTTGGTCAAAAAGCGGGGGGGAGGGGGGGGGGGAGGGAGGGAGGCCAACCCTAATGGATACCCTTCAGAACTGGGTTTCTCTTTTTTCCATAAAAAAATTCGACTTTTTTAGAAGTAGTCGAAAACCATTTTAAAGCAATTATTTTGCCGTAAAAAACTAAAAAAGCAATTTCTATGGAACTTTGGGCTGTGATGGGTGGGAAGGAAATAATAAAAAGCCAATTATTTGAACCACTCTCTACCTAGTTTTTGGCTGTTTCACCATGTTTTTCAACTCGGGCCGTGGCAAAAAAGACTCTATATGCATTTTTTGGTCAAGAGTACTTCTCGGAATCATGTCTAAGGTAAGTGAGTGCGCGCATCTCTAACTCTCAGCCCCCTGCGCCCCCGAAGGGGCGCAGGGGGCTTGGAGTTGAGATGCGCACACCACATATCTTAGACACAAATCACTCGAAAGTGACTCTGAATGCATAAATAATGTATGCATATTAGAGTTTCTTTATGCGGTAGGTCCCAGTATTCAAAACTATGTTCAACATCTTCTTTTTTTGCTGGTTGGCCTCTTATTTAAGTGGCCCCTGTTTTGTCCCTTCCCCTCCAATGCAGCCCTTTGTCCCTTTTCGAATTACTTTTCTAGTCTCTTTATGACAAAAATATTACTTGAAATGGTTTCTAGACACTTTAAAAAACGTTAGTTTAAGGGGGTATAAGCCAGAAGGTCGGTAAGCATGCAGGTATAAGCAAGTTTTTTTTAATGGGAAAGGGTGGTATGGTAAATGTTAGAGTAAAAGCAAGTAGTGTGAAATTTTTTTGCATACTCTATACATGTTGTTGTCGAATAAAGTTAAGGATGCCTAAACTTTTTAAGGATGCCAAAGTGGTTAAGGATGCCTAAACTGCAATTGTACCTATTTTTCTTCAAGAATAGTTTAATAGAAATGTTTCATAGTTTTAAAGTACTTTTGATCTGGAAAATGTTAATTTTTTAAAATTTTCATTCTCATCTCTGATTGCTTCCTAAAAAATAAATTTGTTAAAAAATGGCTAAAGTGCCTCATGCGGTTTTCACTCAGAAAGTGGTTTAAAGTGATTTTCAGAAAACATGTTTTTAGACAAAAATTTTTTTGACAAAAATTGACTTTTTGCCTTAAGGAACCGAGGCAAGGGCGCTGCAGGGTACCTGGATTCCCTAAAACATTGTTTTCGAACATAGTTTTTATGACTGCTATGTACACTCAGCTACTGTGGACTAGGCTTGGGCGTTCGTGTTTTTTTGGGATTTTGGATTGGGATTTTAAAAATTATTTTAAGCTTTGGATTTTGGATTGGGATTTTAAAAATTATTTTAAACTTTGGGATTTTGGAATGGGATTTCCAAAATTCTGGGAATCCCAGTGGGATTTGGGATTTGTTCAAAATCAAACACTTGATTAACTATTCAATGATTTTAATCAATTTCAAACAACAAACAAATATGAAGACAAAAACAACAAAAATGACGAAACAAATGACAAATAGAACAAACAAAATCATGTAAAAGAAAATTTTCTTTTCGTTTTGACACTAAATGAATTTGAACGCATTTTTTTGGGATTTTGGGATAATTTTCGGATTTTCGAAATGCCACCGGTGGGATTTGGGATTTCGGACTCTGAAACTTTCGGATTTGGGATTGGGATTTCCGAAATTTCTGGGATTCCAATCCTGGGAATCCCATGGGATTCCAATCCTACGCCCAAGCCTACTGTGGACCATCTTTTACTGCAAGAAGTATCATCGACCATTGTTTTCCTAATCCGTGCAATTTCACATGAGGGGAACGTAGCTCTTATGTGATAGATAGGTCACCCTTAATATAGCGGCGCTTTTTTTTCTCTTTTGCTTTTCGTGCTCTACCACTGGCCCTGTAGCAATAAGGAAAAAAAAGACGCGCAAATTTCTTGTAAAATCCGTGGATTAACTTATCCGCGGATACAAATTCGTAGCAATAACAAATATATAAACCGATCATAAACCGATATTATCCGCAAATATAAATTTTGGACGTAGTGTCGTAAACCGATATTATTTTTCCAAATCACATTTTAGATCATTTTTAAAAGACCAAAGGCACTATGAGGGATAGAAGGGAGATAAGAGGTGAAAACCTAAAAAATAAATTTGTTAAAAAATGGCTAAAGTGCCTCATGCGGTTTTCACTCAGAAAGTGGTTTAAAGTGATTTTCAGAAAACATGTTTTTAGACAAAATTTTTTTTGACAAAAATTGACTTTTTGCCTTAAGGAACCGAGGCAAAGGGCGCTGCAGGGTACCTGGATTCCCTAAAACATTGTTTTCGAACATAGTTTTTATGACTGAGACCTACCGCCTACCCCTCCAGGTACCTACCAGTACCCTTCACCTTGATCCACCAAGGCAAAAAGCCAATTTTGGTTTCTTCTAAATATAGTATTATGGAGGTGAAGCTCTGTGACGCTTTTTTGCGTTTTTAGCTTATTATTGCTGTATATCTTATCATTTTTTCTTATTCTTTCGTTTTCAACCATCCTCAGAATCTCCTCTTTCGATTGAGTATATGGTTGTGCAATGGCACAGAAGTAAAACGCTGGGAAAATGGGGGGATTCGTGTAAAGCTGGTAATTTTTCAGCCGATTTTTGTTTCGGCAAATTTTTGATTTGAATTGCCGCCATTTTTAAAAAATTTCAGTCAAGCAAACTTAATGTCAGTTTTTTTTATGACTCTGTATCATATTATCAGAGTTTTTGATTCAACACGTTTTGTTTGATCATTTTTTTATTCCTTATTGGTCTATTCTGTAAATATAGGTTCAGAAAAATTATTTGTATAATGGAGGACTAAAACAGAATACATATATCGATATGTATTATTTTTTCAGACAAATCAGTTCAAAAAGTCAGCGGGGGCATGTCTGTTTGTCGACGAGCGGGGGCGATATTCATTTAAGCGGGGGCGTTTTAGAGAAAATGAAACTAAAAGGGCACAACTTTCCCAGCAAAAACATTGAAACTGGTACCAGTATGTATTATTGTACATTTATATTTTCAAGTTTTGATGCGTGTATTTTTCCAGCAGATATTGATGCGAAAATGAGTGGGAGTGTGTATCCATTGCTGTCAGGCGGGGGCGCCATGAATACTGCTTCGCTAAATGGTTTGTTCAAATTTTAGAGTGCAAACTTTTAAGTGGTGAAAAAATGGGAGAAATAGTGTTCATTCCGAAATTGTCTTTGACGAGTTCAAAGTTTCCATTCGAGCTAAAAAAAAACAATTCCCAGTCAAACCGTGTTTTTCTATGACAATTAATAAAAGTCAAGGTCAAACAATCGACTTTGTAGGATTAGACTTAAGCGATCCTGTGTTTTCGCACGGCATGACTTATGTGGGATTTTCTCGAGCGAGAGCTTGGGAGTTTATTAAAGTAGCTGTGAACCCTGAACATTTTAATCAGGTTAAAAATATTGTTTTGAAGGAGGTATTGCTTAAGGATTAACAAAATTTAGCCTTTTATTTTCAACACACTGTGATGGTGCAACAAAGGCAATCGGTACTTTTAATGTCGGGGCGAGTAAACTAAAAGAGGGCCGTCAAGGCGGGGGCGGACAATTTTTTCAAGCAGATCGGAAGCAGGGACAAAACTCTCAATGCGGGGGCGGATGTACTCTTTATGCAAATACAAAGCAGGGAAGACTCTAAATGCGGGGGAGAAAAAAACGAAAGAAATCCATACTGTTGTTATGCGTGTTTTTGTTTCGGAATAAAATTGTTATTTAGTTTTACGAGTTTGATTAGGTATTTTCTGTAAATTAGCCCTTTTCTACCGTCGCCTCACGCTTCTTCTATATGGAAAAGATTTTTGCTTTTTTTTTTACAGGAAAGTTAAGGAAGAAACTCGGAAATACGCAATAATTATTGAAATATTGAACAAAAAAATTTGGTTTCATGAGACCTGTATCGATGATTTTTCGAGAACTTTGGTTTTGCACCATGATATCATGGATTTGAAAATTTTGCATGTTTTAGTTGAATTTTGTTCCGTGAAACTACGAACTTTTTATTGACCTGAAAAGTAATATTAGTAGCACAAGGATGGTTCTATCTTACGAAAAAAGAGAATGTTTATATGCCGAAAGATTATCGGTTCCTGAAAACCCTCCAAAACGTGGACAACATTTGGCCAACCGGCAAATATGGGTTAATGCCAGGTCACGTAAACGTCCTTATTAATAAGATTTGTCCTTATTTTGGGATTCCAAATCTTTTTTTTTAGAATTTTTAGTCAAGATATTATTTTTGGCAGCAAAAACGCAATAAGCACTGGATAAAATAGCATATACCCGAAAATGTCCTTATTTTGACCAAAAGTCTTTATTTTCAAAAAAAAAAATTATACGTGCCCTGGTCAATACTCACCTTTTTAAAACATTTTAAATTGATAGGCGCCGTTTGGCGCCTGTTCAGCTAGTACGAAAATGTTTCTTACGAAAGTTCGCTCTTACGAAACTTCGCTCTTACGAAATTGTCCTGTTACGAAGTTCCTACAGCCGTATATCATATTAACAAACAATGAGAACAATTTTATCATTCCAGCGAAAACAAATAACAAACTAAAAGGTTTTGACAATAACAAACTTGTGAGCAGGGATATCCTATATCAGAGATATTCCCATCCGGATGAGCTTTTGTAACTATTTGCGGGAAATAGTTACAAATTTTTGCATTTGAAAAAGGGTGGTATTTAATTTTGCCCCCTAATTACTGAAAAATGCCCCCTAATTTGCTGAAAAATGCCCCCTAATTTTTCTATCTCATCGTTTTTAATCAAAATTTCGCGGGAATTTAAATTTTTCAGTCAAAAAATAACTTGAATCGGTCAGAATCCCGCTCCGGAATGGCCAGAAGCCCCTGAAAATTGGTTTTTTTAGGGTTTACTAAAGGGGGAGCAAACTTTTTGCGAAAATTCGACTGGGCGCATCAGAATTCCAGTCCGATCGGCTGAATCGCTCAGAATTTCACCCTGAACCATTCTCAACTATCTTAAACCGCCCTAAGCACTGATTTAGGGTAGTTAGATACTGTCTGGAGCAGTTTGGGATTATTTAGGGCGGTTTAAGATGTTTGAGAATGGTTACGGATAAAATTCTGAGTGATTCAGCCGATCGGCCCGGAATTCTGATGTGCTCAACCCAATTTTCGCAGAAAGTTTACTTCCCCTTTAGTAAACCCCCAAAAACCAACTTTCAGGGGGTTCTGGCCATTCCGGAGTGGGATTCTGACCAATCCAAGTTATTTTTGGACTGAAAAATTTAAATTCCCGCGAAATTTTGACTAAAAACGATAAGAAAGAAAAATTAGGGAGCATTTTTCAGCGAATTAGGGGGCAGAATTAAATATTACCCTTTGAAAAATAGTTACAGCCTGTAACTATTTTGACCTTTGTAACCATTCTTGTAACTACTTCTCGCCACGAAAGTAATAATTTAAAAAAAATAGGGTACTTTCCTGTTATCTCGAATCATTTTTGGATGTATTAACTGGTGACCATAAAGTTCGGAATGGACTTTTGAACTAATTTTTAGCAATAAAATTTATTCCCAAAAATATTCCAAACATAGGGTTTTGTAGGCCTTTCCTTCTTCTTTCGATTGGTATATTCACTTTTACTTTATGAAGAAATTTTGTTTCAAAATTTGACAAAGAATGAAGGGAAGGAAAAATAATTTATGCAGGGCATTTCTTGTGTTGATTTTCGGCATGACCATGCTCTTTTCTGCTTGATTTGGTTTAAGAATTTATTTCCAAAAAAAATCCAAATATATGATCTTGTAGCATTTTTATTCCTCCAAACGATATATATAAAATTATTTTTTATTCATGAAAAAGACCTCCATTTGCCTCAATGCATTTTCGGAGTCGTTTCGGGAAGGCATCAATGGCGTTCTGGATCATTTCTTGAGGGACATCATCCACTCTCGGACCAAAGAAGCTTTCAATGCAGCAATAGAGTTGTGGGGCTGGGAGCAGGCCTTGGACTCGAGGTAAGGCCAGGCAAAGAAGTCCATGACATTGAGGTCGGGAGAATTGGGAGGCCATTCGCCAGTTGGGCGAGTCCAGTAGGGGTCAACTGTGATGGCGTCCGGAAAGTTGTCAGCAATCCATTGCTGAGTCTCACCCGCTCGATGTGATGGGGCCCCATCCTGTTGAAAGCACCATTCAGGTTGTTCTCTGCCCATGGGAGAACCTCAGTTTCAAGGATCCGGCGGTATTCCTGACCATTGACCTTCGTTGGAAAATCAACACAAGAAATGCCTGCATAAATTATTTTTCCTTCCTTCATTCTTTGTCCAAATTTTGAAACAAAATTTCTTCATAAAGTAAAAGTGAATATACCAATCGAAAGAGGAAGGAAAGGCCTACAAAACCTATGTTTGGAATATTTTTGGGGAATAAATTTTATTGCTAAAAATTAGTTCAAAAGTCCATTCCGAACTTTATGGTCACCAGTTAGTTAACATTCTCAAGTATTTCACCCTGAAATACGAACTTATTTTTCCCTATCCCTTGCAATGTGGAGTGTGCTTGTCTTGGCCGCGAAGCGGCCAACCCTTGGTCGTGTACAACAATCTGTACCCATACCAAAATATGATATCCCGCTTCATACTTTCAGAATATAATAACATTATTGTAGGGCATTGTAGGGCTGTTCTTAATTTTAATAAAAATTAATAAAATTTCGGATGTTGTACACGACCAGAAACTAGAAGAGCAGGGCTATATGATGATGTTAAAACTTTTCAAAAAAGTTGAAAATTTTTAATCTAATTACGTAAAACAAAATTTGCGCCAAAAAAAGTGTTTTTGCGCCAAAAAAAAGTATTGTCCTATTTTTTTAAAATTATTACTTTCGTGGCGAGAAATAGTTACAAGAATAGTTACAAAGGTCAAAATAGTTGGCTGTATTGATTTTCGGCGTTTCCCGTTTCAAAAAGCGCCAGTTTCAAAAATGTCCGTTTTCGTCGTTAGCCGTTTTCGTCGTTAGCCGTTTTCGTCATTAGCCGTTTTGAGTGATATAAATTTGATCTTTTACCGTTTTGGGATAAATTTTTTTCGGAGATTTTCGGTTTTCGATAATATTTTTTTACAATTTTTCTGTCCTCAAAAAATAAGTTGGAAATTTTTCTTTTTCACAAAAATTTGTTTGGAAATTCGCTAATATCGGGGACTTCTGTCTGCAGTCTCTTTTTAGGATATCCTTTTTAGATGTCACGCTGAAATTCAAAACAAAGCATTTTTTCTGATTCAAAATCGTGTGATGAACCAAGTTTAATAAGACCAAAATTTCGATTTTACTTAACCAAATCCTGAAACCTGGTTAGGATACCTATGGTCAGGTGGATATCCACCTGGTTGGCCTGAAAAAATGAAAATTTGACCTTACTTGGATATACCCCCCCCCCAATCAACTTTTTTTAAAAGTGTTTCCAAACAACCTATATCGACCTAAAAATGTATGCATACCAGAGTTTATTTATGCGGTAGGCCCCAGTCAAGAAAACTATGTTCAACATCTTCCTTTTTGTTTAAAATTGGCCCCTTTTTGGTCCATTTCCACCCAAATACAGACCTAAACCCCTTTAAAAATGGTCAAAATGGGTCATTTTGGGTGGTCCAAAACTCAGTTTTTTATTGACCAGAACTTAAAAATAATGTCTTTTTTAAACTCCTGAGGCCATTTTAGGTCGATATAGGGTGTTTGGAAACACTTTGAAAAAACGTTGATTTGGGGTGGGGGGTATATCCAAGTAGCGCCAAATTTTTAAAATTCAAAAACAAACCATCCTCTCATACTCAAAATTGCGTGCCGAATCCTGTTTGACAGGACCATAACTTCATTTTCACTCACCCAAATCCCAAAACCTCGGATAGGTACCACCCGGGCAGTGGATATCCACCTGGCTGGCCTGAAAATAAAAATTTGGTCAACATCAAAAACAAACCACTTATTCTGACGTTAAATCGTGTGGGGAATCAGGTTAATTAGAACCGAAATTAATATTTTCGTCAACCCGAATCAGAAAACCCTGGGTGGTTACCCTGGGGTAGGTAGATATCCACTTGGCTGGTCTGATAAATTAAGAGCGGCACCGAAGTGATCCACACCGAATTGATCCCACCGAATTGATCCCCACACAAATTGATCCACACTTTTCAAATGTACGCGTTTTGAAAATTTTTGCGGGAATTTTAATTTAAGTCTGAACCAACTAAACAAGTGGTCGTCCACCTGGATCAATTTTTTTATATGTTTTTCATGTTCCGAAACCTGTTTTTCAGACTGACTCGGACATTCTGAAGACGGTTTGATAGTGGTAAAATACCGTTTTCTCTGGTATTTTTAGAGTATCGGGCAATAATTGATTTTGGTGAAATTTTTTTCAGAACCGAAAAAGTGAAAAATTGATCCAAGTGGACGACCACTTGGTTTAGTTGGTTCAGACTGAAAATTTAAATTCCCGCAAATTTTTTGGATATAATTCAAAACATACCGCAATGTTCAACCTTAAATGGCATCAGTAATCGGGTTTGTTAAGACCGAAATTGCGATTTCACTTACCTAAATCCCGGAAGCCGGGATAGGTAGCCTAGAATCAGGTGAATATCCTACTGGATAGCTCGAAAAATCTTCAAAAATTTAAAACAAATCTAGCAATCATACTTAAAATTGCATAGAAACACGATTCGATAGGACCAACAAGAATTCACTAACTGTAACACCACTACCCAGGTGGGTACTCATGGGCAAATACCGTATTTTCTCTAATAATGACCTCCTCTCTAATAATGACCCCCCCCTTATTTTTGACAAGGATTTCAGAGTTAAGGCCATTTTTGATTAACAATTTTCAAAATTTTTAAGGGGTTGAAAAATAATGACCCCGGGGTCATTGTTAAAGAAATACGGTAGATGCCAGTAAATCTATTACAAAAAGGTAGGTAGGTAGGCCTGCATGGTGGGCGGGTATAATAGTAGGGTGGGTTTAAGCACCAGTAGGTGGGTTTAAGCACCAGTAGGGTGGGTTTAAGCACCAGTAGGGTGGTTATGTAAACCTGAAGAGAGGATAGGAAAAAATTGGAGTCTTCGACGATTTCTATGTACATATACATGAGGAAGAACGAGGATGAATTTGACCTATAACAAGGTTTTCCAAGAAAGAATGTTCAAAAAAAGATAGACATGAAAAAGAAATTTTCTGAACTCATTTTCTCAAAAAGCTCAAATTTTAAACTCATTTCTTCAAAAAAACTCGAATTCTCAAACTCATCTTTTCGAAAACGGAATATTTTCAAAAAAGCTCCTGAAAGCGACAAATGCCGAAAACGGCTAACGACGAAAACGGGGATGGGACATAACACCGGCGACAAACACCGCCTACGACAAAACACCGCGAGGCAAACACCGCGAGACAAACACCGCGGCCCAAAAACCGCGGCCCAAAACACCGCCGCGACAAAACACCGCGGGAAAAACACCGCGGCGACAAAACACCGCCGCCACAGTTAACTGCCTTTATAACCAATTCTTACAATGCCCTACTTGATTATACATATTGGAATCGAGGAGTGATAACGTGGTAGCTGGTTTCGTTTCGTACTTGGAGTTTTGTATGTGGGGCATTCCCTGCTTACCGTATTCCTCTAAAAAGCCCCCCCCCTCCTTTAATGAGCGCCCCCCCCCTCTAATAAGCGTCCCCCTGGGGGTCATCAAAAAATAAGCGCCCGGGGCGCTTTTTAGAGGAAATACGGTATATTGCTGTTTATGTTTATAAATGTTTTAGCTCCTTCTTTCTTCGAACGAGGAATATTTAAAAAGCAATCATGGGGCGAATGGTATGTTAACCCTAGATGCATCTACTTTGCTGGTATAAATAATTGTTATTTTGCAGCACAATCCCGGTAAAGGTATTTCGCGCTCCGCTCTGCCTTATCGCCGTTCTGTTCCGACCTGGCTGAAGCTTGCGAGCACTGATGTGGAAGAGCAGATTGTCAAGCTGGCCCGAAAGGTCTTCGTCCTTCTCGATCGGCGTTATTCTTCGTGACTCTCATGGTGTTGCTCAGGTCCGTCATGTCACTGGTAACAAGATTGTGCGAATCTTGAAATCAAAAGTATTTCTTTCAAATTTAATTGTCATTAATTCTTTAATGTGATCTTTAATCTTCAAGGAATGGCTCCTAAAATTCCAGAGAATCTCTACCACTTGGTCAAGAAAGCCGACAGCATTCGAAAACATTTGGAGGTTGGTTAGCTGTATTCTGTATATCTGATACACTAATACAGTCGAACTCCGATATAAGGCCACCCCGATATAAGGCCACCCCGCTATAAGGCCACTCGAGACCAATTTTTTGGCCAGCAGAGAAAGAAATTAGTCAAAGTTCACCCCCGATATAAAGCCACCCCGATATAAGGCCACCTTCGGCCGGTCCCCAGGGGTGGCCTTATATCGGAGTTCGACTGTAATTTATGTTAGAATACGCAAGGATATTGGCTCGAAGTTCCGTCTGATTTTGGTGGAGTCGCGAATTCATCGACTGTCTCGATACTGCAAGACAAGCGCCAGCTCCTACCCAGCGAGTCCAGGACTACTTCAGCTCTTGTGTCCTAGTATCACCGTGGATGATTTGTCATTGTTATGAATAAATACGGTGTTAATTATAGTTATTTCTATTGTGTGACCTCAGTTTTGCAACAAATAATTCTTTAAAAGGCTTGCCAACGCTAATAGGAGGTGGTGCCCGAGAATTCGAAAAATTTCAAAAAAAAATCTCTATCATTAAACAATATCTCTTGCACTTCCTCGAGATCGATTTCTTGTATTAGCTCAGTCAACTTCTCTCTCTCTCCACCTTGCTCGACCACTCGGAACGGCCCAACTTTCTTGAAGGAGTGGATGGCGTCGTCCTCACATCCATTGGTGGTATTGCAAACTCCGCACGATTTGAATTACTCAACGATGAGCTGCTTCGAGAGCTTCTCCCAGGCTTCGACAATCCATTGGAGGTAGACTGCCATTGGCGAAGCTTGAGAGAGTGTTAAGGGTGTGGTTCTATTAGAGAGTGTGGGTTCAAATAGAGAGTGTGGTTCTATTAGAGAGAATACGGTATTTGTCTATTAATTGATTAGAGGAGGTGTCAAAACATAGAAAATAAGCCAATCTTACCCGATTTTAATTTTAGCCGAAAACAGCCAATCTAATTGGGACGATGGTGACGTATAACCGAGAGTGTTGACCATATGTTGAGTGTAGATCATATGTTCGTAACCGTTTAGTCATCAGGCCGTTTCTCTTAAAAAAATAGCCGTTCTGGTTTTTTTAACCCCCAGAAAAGCAGAAAATTTTGAGTCAATCTCTAAAACTTGGAGTGGTCAGCCAAAATAAAAGCACGGCCATTAGTAGACGACCAAAACTCCAAATACGAAACGAAACCAGCTACCACGTTATCACTCCTCGATTCCAATATGGTTATAATCAAGTAGGGCATGTAAGAATTGGTTATATAGGCAGTTAACTGTGGCGGCGGTGTTTTGTCGTAGGCGGTGTTTTCCCGCGGTGTTTTGTCGTGGCGGTGTTTTGGGCCGCGGTGTTTTGTCTCGCGGTGTTTTGTCGTAGGCGGTGTTTGTCGCCGCGGTGTTATGTCGTATACCCACGAAAACCGTAACGACGAAAACGGACATTTTTGAAACTGGCGCTTTTTGAAACGGGAACGCCGAATCATACAGCCAAAATAGTTACAGGCTGTAGCTATTTTTCAAAAATGCAAAAATTTGTAACTATTTCCGCAAATAGTTACAAAAGCTCATCCCTGCTTCACAGTCTTTTAATGACTGGAACTAAACTGCTTCATTCAAAGTGTGCCATGAGTCTTGAATTCTATTGCTGTGATGTAGCGGTTACTCTGTTCAACTTCAATGACCCACATCACACCGAAAACTAACAACCCAGAATAGTTTTAAGCTATGTATCGGCTATAAACGAATAGCTTTCCTCATGAGCTGATTGCTTTAGGTCTAGAGGCTAAAGGCTTAAAAAATCACAGTATTTAACACGGAAATGCAGAATTGAGGTAGTTCGAAGGCGCTTTGTGCAAGCTCGAGTTCTTAATAGACATTCTATTTTGGAGATGATATTAAAGCGAGTGAAAAGAGGCGTGCCTAAGTCACTAACGGTTTCAAACTCGCACTTACCATTGGTATACAACTCCAATTTTCCGCTGACACTCACAAAAAATTCAAGACGCCTACTCTCTCTGGATTTAAAACAGGAAGAGAAAGGATCTGCAAATCAGGGGTAGCTTTTAACTCCATCCCAAAAGAGGTCCCGAATTTTGTCAATCCTAAATAAAATTATGCGACGAAATGGGTTCTTAGCTCACACACCACTTACATGCAAATCTTGACCCGTTTGATTTTTATAAAAAGAGAGTATAAAAAAAATAAGCTAGATTAATTTCCCTCCGTCGACCCTGATTAAAATGCGAAAACCCTATCTAAGTAGAAAAATGAAACTGTGCTTTATTCCACCAGCAAGATTGAAAAAACGGCAACAATATCAATCCAAGCAATGCATTTGACTAGTGTTCTTTCTCCTGAATGACGGCTTTTGAAATTTTCTTGGACAGCGACAGTTCGGCCTTTCAAATCGTTGATTGCCTCTTAACGCTTCCGTAGGTGTGCTATCCCGATTGGTTGTATTCGCAGCTGAACTTGTGCTCCAATGGATGAGGACAGCGTTATCGCAAAAAGCACAGCTTGGATCCTTCGTAAGCTGATAAATGAAGTGTTTACGCAGAACATAAAAAGAACCAGAACAAGGAGTTGGGAAAACTTTACTGCTTTAGCAAATTGCCGAGAGTATGTCCTCCTTATTGAACGTAAACATCGCCGCGTTGGGAACCTAGTGTCGCTTGTCACAATCACTTTCTTTTCGCCATCTCTCGAGGAGAAAAGATTCGTAAGCAGCAGGAGCATTCATCTGAAAAACTTAAAAAATGTGCTATAATTGAATGGTCCATTTGATCTAGAAAAAATTGCGCCATTTGGCAACACTGCTCTACAAGGCAATATTTGGCTTGGCAAAATTTCGGCCGTTTCTTAGGCGCTGGCAAATTTCGTCGTGATAAAACGTCGATCGCTACAAATTGTGACTCGCTGCAGCAACTCGCTACAGCATAGGAAGGGTCGATCCTCAAAGAAAATTATTTTTAATGTCAAATTTAAGTTTTTTGTGTTTTAGTCTTTTACTGTATTTATTGGCTGTTTTGGTTTTCAACAAAAATAATTTTTTCTCATTCAAAATCATGTGGCCAATACGGTTTGATAAGACCGAAATTTGATTTCAATCACAACTGGAAAACGTGGATGGGCACCCTTTTGGTAGGACCGAAATTGTGATTTACTTACCAAACCCAAAACCGGGGTAGGTACCCTTAGGCCAGGTGGGTATCCATCTGGATGGCTTAAATATTTAAAATTTGTTAAAGATAAAAAGAAAAATTTTAAATTGAAGCAAAATCGTGTGAGGAATTAGGTTTGTTAGTACAGAGTTGCAATTTCATCCACCAAAACCGAACCCAGTGTGGGTACACATGGTCAAATCCATGCTCAACCTGACCAGGTGGTCGTCACTAGGGACGTAGCTGTCTTTATCAAGTTTTTACGTCGTATTGTTTGTTCAACATCTTTTTAAATTCAGAACAAAAGGTGAAAGTCTGAATCGAATCATTTTTCCGAATTGCTTCATATTTTGAGCGCGCTCTGCTAGTTTGTGCAGAGATGTTGCAACAAACAATACGCCGTTAGAACCAGAAGAGCAGGCTGCGTGATGGTGTCTATCACTTTTGAAAAAATGGCAAGTATACATGCTGCTGTGACCAAGAAAAACAAGGCCCTTTCAGCCAAAAACAGGCAGATATAAGATTTATCCAAATAAAGTCTAAGGCTATGGCACACTCCTGGTTCTTAGTCGATGTCAAGTCGACTTTTTTCAACTTCTTTTGTGGCCAGAGATGATTTTTCTTGTAATCATTTTTATGTTTTAATACCAAAACAATAGCTGAGAAACTAAGCTTTTTTTTACAATCAGAAACTTTTGATTTAAATGTCAAAAGGCGTGAATAATACAAGTTGTAGGTTGGTCGATGTCGAGGTCGATGTACCTCGACGTGACATCGACCAACCACAACTTTTAGACCTCATATGTATTTTGTACATTTTTTGAATATTTTTGATATGCAAAAAGCTTAGATTCTGAGCTATTGTTTGGTATAAAAATATAAAAATTACTAGAAAAAACTTCTCTGGCCACAAAAGAGTTAAAAAAGTCGACCTCGACATCGACCAAGACCAAGAGTGTGACCAGGGGGTGACATTGGTCCGACACTCGGCCTAAGTTCAGACTAGGCATTTTTATCCAAAATTTTGCAATCAGATTTGATTGTCAATAATTCATTTGAGCCCTGAATCTTAGCTACAAAATGGTACTAACAGAATTTTTTTACTCAATTGAATGAGTCAATTCAGAAAAAATTACAGCCAAAAGTGCGGCCTTTAGCCACTGAGTTTGTGAAAGCCGCATAAAAATGCGTTAATTTTGAATTGAAACTGACTTTTTCTCGCGACGACAGATTATAGCAAGAAGCGACGAGATCACAATTTTCTGGATTTCAGTTTCTGATGATGATTTTTTTCCAACCTCTCTTGTTTTTCAATTTTTGGGTGCTTCAAACTATTCTAGGATTTGGTCGGTCTTTATCGAACCGCTCGGCTAAGTAGACGGCTTTTTTCAAAACTCGGTTTTTAGTTTTGGAGTTTTTTGAACTTAACTGCCCTGTACCCAAGGATTGAATTTTTATCAACCACGGGTAATTGATAGAGCATATACGGTACAGTCGGTCTCAATATAATGCACGCCTGTGGAAGGTCCCTTTGAACATAAAACTCCGTCAAATTACCCTCATAATGACTCATTGATATAACGTACCCTATGGTTGGACACTGGGGTAATAACGAGACTCGATTGTATTTGGAAAAATAATTCTACTAATATATAACTCTCATTTGAGAGGCGATGACCTTTTTAAAAATCGCAAAAACTAATAGCAGTATCACATGCAAGCTATTTCACGCTCTTCACGGGTCTCTATTTTTTTGTTGCACACATGTTTTTGTAGCTAGAAATATGAATTCATTTGCTCACGCTTACCTCTCATATTATGTATTAATTCGTCGCAAGGAAAAATGGAAGAAAGCGCCGTGCAATCCTTTACTGCTAAGGCTTTCAGCCGTTGAGAAAAAGAAGGTAAAGAAGGGAACTGGCACATTCCCCAATTTGCCACAACCAGAGTAGTCTAGACGTATGCCCTTTTGATGTGCAGATAAATTATTATTTCAGGTTTCTCCGCTCGTCATCAATCTACGCAAGTCGTTGGCTTCGGGTGAATGGTCGAAACAGAGCTCTTCCTGGTGTATCCAATGATGGCTCATCTGATGGGCCAGCCGCTGCTTCCAATCTGTCTTTTCCCTGGTGACGCTAAGGATGTCTATTTCTATTGTGCCAGCTGCTGCATTCAAACCCGGTCTTGCTATTGGTCTCAGTGACGGCTCATCTGATGGCTCAGCTGCTGCTTCTAATATGGATGCTCCTTGTGGTTCGAAGAGTGCCTCGTCTTTCCGAGACTGAAGTAAGTACCATTATATTTAAAAAGAGATTGGTTGAGAGAGGTATCAAACTGTCAATCAAGGCTTTTTAAATTCAGCCTTGTTATCTTTGTAATCCTATCAGCAAATTTTTGCGACTGCTATATTTTGGTTTGGTTGAGTTTAAAATTTTTAAAAGGGATGTCTACTCTTACTGAGAATTTGTATGAAATTTCATGCTTCTTGCCAACAACTGATTGCATGAAATTTCACGAACCACTAATAGCAGATTGCTGTCTGCAATAATGGTCTTTCGTGTAAACAGCTTTGAAGTAACTGACTTCTTTTTTATGTGCCTCTAATTTTTTCATTTTTAGGATCGCAGAAATTCAGGCTCTCCGCAATCAGTTGGCTGAAGCGCTGAAGAAAGGTTGCTGATGCCAAATACAATGAAGAGCAGGTCAGGGAGAAGCGGAGAACAAGCTCGACCATTGGAAGCAGCAGACCAATGCCAAAGTCGATAGCCTGAAGGGAGAAACTCATCCAAGCAAGCGAATATCCATCAAAGCGAGAAAGCCGCCATCCAAGCCAATGAGGAAGCCGTCGAAGCCAAAAAGGAAGCCATCGAAGCCAAAAAGGAAGCCGTCGAGCCAAAAAAGGAAGCCGTCGAACTCAAGCAAAAGCCATAAATGTAGAGGAAACAGCTAGCAAAGCCGAGAAAGCTGCGAAGGCTGAGAATCTGCGCCTGAGAGGAAGTTGCAAGAGACAGAAGGAAGTTGGCATGGGAAGAAAGCAGCTCATATCTCAATGCTGAGATGGTGAAGAAGGGAACGGCTATAAACAAGAAGGCAGATAAAGATTAAGTGGTTTGAATCATCTCTCTAACGATCTTTATTGTAATTTTGACCGTTGAGCTTGCAGCTCAAACTGTATTCTTTTTCCCAAATAAAAGGTTATGGAAAATATGTGTTTTTAGAAAACGTCCTGTGTCGAAAAGGTGGACTAAGTGCCCTAAATTGATAAATAGAGACAAAAGAACGTACCGTATCCCCTTTTTTAGTGCGCTGGATTCTGTTGTTGTCTGTGCGTAGGTCAGTGGTCTGTTAGGGTACCTAAGTGGCCTGGTAGGGTATGTAGGTGGCCTGGATGGTACCAGGGCTGTTCAAATTGAGTTTTAGCTCTTCCTCTTCCTCATCCCTCTTCCACCCAAAATTTTCGTTTCTTCCTCTTCCCTTTTCCACCCAAAATTTTCGTTTCTTCCTCTTCCTCATCCCTCTTCCACCCAAAATTTTCGTTTCTTCCTCTTCCTCATCCCTCTCCCCCAAAATTTTCGTCTCTTCCATCTTCCTCATCCTCTTCCACCCAAAATTTTTGTTTCTTCCTTTTCCTCATCCCTTCCACCCAAAATTTCGTCTCTTCCATCTTCCTCATCCTTCTTCCGGTCGGAAGAGGAAGAGGAAGAAATTTCTTCCAGGAGAGAAGAAATTTCTGCCAGGAGAGGAAGAAATTTCTTCCTCTTCGGAAGAAACCTTAAGACAAAAATTATTAAGAGCTGGATTATTAGAGAGGCCGGATAAAGAGAGATTTTACGGTAGACGAATGATATTCGGGGAAGAACGTTGAAATCAGGGATGGACACGGGCCTCCTTTGGTATTTTTTCGAGATTATTACCGGTATCATCTTGAAGTAGGCTTTTGGCTCAGCCCCCGGTCCGGCCTAAGGACTGAATAGGCAGCCGGACCCGAACTGTAATGGCCCTGGTCGGGGCCGCCAAATTCGACCTGTGTCTATTTCTGGTTGAAATGTTTGCCGTCTTTGCAAATAATTGCGGGATTTTAGGATTCAGGATTTCACAACCGGAAGAAGAAGCAGAAAAAACAGAAAAGCTTTGCATAATGCAGAAGAAATTTGCTCTTCCTCTTCCTCTTCCGCCCAGTATTTTGTGCCTCTTCCATCTTCCTCTTCCACCCAAAATTTTTCGTCTCTTCCATCTTCCTCATCCTTCTTCCACCCAAAATTTTCGTCTCTTCCATCTTCCTCATCCTTCTTCCACCCAAAATTTTCGTCTCTTCCATCTTCCTCATCCTTCTTCCACCCAAATTTTCGTCTCTTCCTCTTCCTCATCCCTCTTCCACCCAAATTTTCGTCTCTTCCATCTTCCTCATCCTTCTTCCACCCAAAATTTTCGTCTCTTCCTCTTCCTCATCCCTCTTCCACCCAAATTTTGGTCTCTTCCATCTTCCTCATCCTTCTTCCGGTCGGAAGAGAAGAAATTTTTCCCCTCCGGAAGAATCTTCCGGAAGAGTGAACAGCCCTGCATGGTACTTAGGTGGTCTGGTGGGGGTAGGTAAGTGGCTTGGTGGGGTCACTAATTATTTTGGCAAAACTCATTTGAGCCCCCTGAGCTGGGCATTTTGTTTGCCCCCCACCCTCATATGGGCACCCAATCATTGGGCACCACTTCATTTTGACCCTTTTAGGTTGATTGTATTGAAAACACCCTGCTGTTCGGGAAACGCTTTTGCAATTGGAGAACTCATATAATTTTAAAATGTTTTCTATAATCCATTCACAGTTTGACTGGGTGATCCATGCTCCGGGTGATCCATGCTGGACCCTGTGATGTATTGTTTGTATTCTACACTATACTAGGATACTTTGATCTGTGTTCTTTTATCATAAACAATGCCATTTTCGTAAATGGCTCAACATTTTTCATCAAAATATCACTCATTTCCAACATATCAGTCATTTCAACCGTACGATTATTTAACTGTAGCTTTTTTCGTATTATCTGAATTTTGTGCTGTATCTATAGTAACATAGTTTATCTTGTATTTTCATCTTCTTTTACTGTGACTTTGAATGAAACGTCAGATCAAGTTCGTAGACAGTGAAACCACTTTTTGTGTTTTTAAATTTTTGATAAAAGCAACGAATCGAGCTACAGTTAAATCAGCAGAGATATAAATGGCTTTTTTTACCTATTTGCTCTATTTGGTTGTGCTCATCGAATCTTTTGACAATATATAAAAATATTGGAATCTCCATAACTATACCCATTTTCGTATCTGCTTTAATGTTTGCCATCATTTCATTTGACATCACAGTGTCTAACTGTGGTTGGTCAGACCCAATTCTGTAACTTATACACAATAAAATCTTTTTTAACATCTTTAGCTTCTAAAACATGACTTCTTATGTACTTTTTAAATCTCCACAGTTTACTCAAAAGGAATGCGAACTGTTTTTTTAAGATTGTATCCTACTAGCTCGTCTATTTCTTTGAAATAGTTAACTTCATAAAATTTAGTTGGCATCAACTGAACTATGCCAACCCATTTTTTCGGCTGAATTTTCTTCATCATTATATCAGTCATCTTTGCAGTTTGGCCACTATTTTCCAACTATTTCTGCAGTTGGTTTTTGTTCATTAAAACTTTTAGTATCATACAATAATATTGGGATGGTTTTGTAAAGCACACCAGGTTTAGTATTTGCTTTAAAATCGACCATCATTTTATCTGTCATTTCAGTATCCAGATCTAATTTGTTGATTCCAGATTTCTTTAAGGTATAAAATGTATAATCTGCATAGATACGAATGATGGAAAACACTTTTTTATGAAAGATTTCAATTGGTGGAAAATCATACCGACAGGAATATTTATTTTTCTTTAACAATCAGTTCTATTAATTTGTGTGTCTATGATACCCATTATTTTAGTCGTTTTAACATCGATTATTGAGTCTATATTTAATTTAGTTTCTGTACATTGTTCTCGTTCATCTGGTAGATTCTGTAGATATCCTAAAAAGGCAAGACATTTAAAAATCATAAAAATCAAAATTTGGTCAATTTGGAGAGATAAATGGTTGTCCGCGTTAAAATTTTTCACTGGTTTCGACCCTTCAAAGATCACTGCGATTGATGAAAATGGCAATTTTAAGTTTTTGAATTATCGCGGATGTGGGGGATAGCTATTTTATGCAGAAATATTTTTTAGAATTGTTTTCTTGTTGCAATTGAAAATTCAGAACTGTCCGCTAGTCGAGCTCAGCATGTTGTTTTTTTTTCGACGATAAACGGCGAAGTCTTCTAAAACAGCAAGAAAACTCGCTTAAAGTTGTTTTAAGCAGATTTGGCGCTACTGAAATATAAACAAAAGGCACGACAAAGGCGAAATTGACATTTTATTGTCGAGACAAAACATTTGAAGGTAATCTTTTTTTTTTTCCTAATTACTTTTCTCAACTTTATATTTAGGCCTGCTAATATGTGTCATATATGAAATGTTTTCAGATCCATACCTGCACGGGCGCCGCTCCGGCGCTGGCTAAAAAATCTTAACGGTCGGTGCCGGCGCCAGCGCCGGCGCCTGGCGCCACTTCAGCTGCGGCGCCGGCGCCTGGATGTTAAGATTTCAGCTGTCTTGACAATGTTTTAGTAAATTCAAAATTTTCTCAGATTTTTTTGCAGACAAGTTATTTTAATCTTATAGTAAATTTTAATTTTTATGTTCATCACATGTAAATCACAAAATTTCATCACCGGTTTTTGCTTTTTTTTTTGATGTTCTCCACTATCTGATGAAGATAGTTATCCACTATTTCCTCGACTCGTTGTTCACTGTTCCAAACTTTTAGGCTAGACTTGCATCTGCTGAAAGAGAGGCATACGGCTGACTATAAGCATAACAGCTATGTTAACAGCCGGCAGAAAAGCTCCACTGGCCCAGTACTTTTAAAAAGCAAAACAATGCTTGTTTATAACCGCAACATGATAAATTTTAATTTCTCATAATTGTTGCTATTCCTAATACAAAAAATTCTATATAAAACATAAAATGTTAGATTAGTCTTTGTTACATTCTATTATTTTATTTACAAAAATGGCTTGATGCCAGCGCCTGGCGCCGTATTTCCTCTTTTAGGCGTCGGTGCCGGCGCCCGGCGCCGATTTTTCTCAGCGTGCAGGTATGTTCAGATCAATAAATTGCTCAAGAATCGCTCTATCGATTGAAAAAAAATTTACCGAATCGTAGTAGAAATTCAAAGAGTTTCAACAAAAATAAATTTGAATTATCGTTTAGCAGAGTCAAATTGATAACTTCAAATGACTTTATGTCCCAGTAAATCCGATTAAAAAAATTTTTGGCCGACGATTTTTCTTCAGCATTCTTATGATGTATTTAGTTTTTCGATGACCGTCAATTTCTAAATTAACCTAGTGTTTTATTAAAATCGACATGTTTTCAGTAGAGTAATACGGTTACGGTTAATTCGGTCCTACATAGTTTTTGGCGTACCCGGTTAACCGAGCACGGGCGAATTTTGAAATTTGACACACTGCGGGTTATCGGTTACGGTTTTTCATATTTGTATCGGTCGGTTAACCGACTTGTATTCGGTTTTAGGTCAAATTCTGCAGTAAATTAACCGGAATATCGTTGTCTACGGTTTTTGGTTAACCGACTTTTTCGTACCCGGTTTTCGGTTCCGGTTAATTGGGCTGAAATCGGTATGGTTCGGTTAAGCGACTGTGCACCATGCCTGCACGCTCGCCAAAAAAAAAAAAAGCGCCGGCGCCAGCGGCCCTTTTTCATTTACACCGCCGGCGCCGGCTCGAGCGCCGAGTCATTAAAATTTTCGCCGCCGGCGCCGGCGCTCATTAGATATCTTTTTTTTGCCGGCGGCGCGCCGGCGCTGGTGCAGCGCCGGCGCCTGCTTATGTACCGGGTGTCTCAAAAGTTCGAACTCACTTTTAAAAGCTTATTTCTAAAGAAATATCTTTGATAGCATTAAACATTTTACACCATTTTGAAGCCCTAACTCCCCTTTTTTAAATGGCATATTGCCTTTAGCTTGATTATCGTGGATAAGTCACCATTTGGGTCCAAACACTTGTCTGGTCATTTTAAGAAGGTTACCAGCGTTTTCATCACTTCAACTGGTCAAATTTTTATTGAATTTTGAGCATCATGACAATATTTTATTATCATGTTGTAGCGCAGCTCAAGAGCTACAAAACCCATGTTACAGAATGATTTTTGAAATTTGAGTGTTGAGATATGGCCTTTTGAAAAAACCAATTCCTTGAAAAATTACCAAAATTCGAAAAATTGGCAAAAACTTGCATACCGGTTATTTTTATGTTTAATGTTTAATGCTATCAAAAATATTTCTTTAGAAAATTAAGCTTTTAAAAGTGAGTTCGAACTTTTGAGACACCCGGTATAATAAGGGTGAAATTTGAATTATGTTTTTAAACATGACAAAATTCATACTAAAACGACGTTTTTTTACAACAGATATCATTTGCATAGTACTTGAATAGATCTTCCGCCTTCTGTTAACTTCTAAAACCATAAACTTTTACCATCTTTCGAAGCGCCGGCGCCTCACAAAATTTTCGCCGCCGCCTCCGACACGCTTCATTTTTTTTCGCCGGCGCTCCAACTCGCCCAATTTTACCCGGCGGCGCGCCGGCGCTCGTGCAGCGCCGGCGCGCCGCCGGTGCTGCGTGCAGGTATGCTGTGCACCACCATATTTTTTTTAGTAAGTTCGCTAATGTTTGCTAATATAACATAGCTTGGAGAAATAAATAATAAAATAGGAATTCTGGCGCTACTGGCTTATACCCCCCCCCCCAAAAACAGCTACTTTCTTATACCCCCCCCCCCCCCCCCAATCCTCGGACCTACTGGCTTATACCCCCCCCCCAAAATCAAGATTTTAGGAGTGGTCAAAACATATTTTTAAGCAATAATTTCGCCATAAAAGGTCCAGAAAAGCAGTTAAAAAGGGATTATGGGCTGTATTGGGATGGGAAGGACAAACAGGGGCCACTTCTATAGTGCCTATAAGTACCAAAGAGTATTAATTCTCTAAGCGTTGAAGTCACTTTCAAACCCAGCCACTTGTGGTGCACGTAAAAGTATAAGTACTCGAGCTGATCGGACCGATCAGCCGGGTGGATCCTGCTGGTTGTCCTTTAACTTTTGGATGCTGAGCCTCTGGCTCGTAGCCTCAGGCCGAAAAATGGGGAGACCCTTTTCGGCCGAAAAGTCAAAGATGTTGAACATAGTTTTGAATACTGGGGCCTACCGCATAAATAACTCTGGTATGCATGTTTTTTCATGCATCCAGAGTCGCATTCGAGTGATTTGTGTCTAAGGTATGTGGGTGTGCGCATCTCAACTCCAAGCCCCCAAGCCCCCTGCGCCCCGAAGGGGCGCAGGGGCTTGAGAGTTAGAGATGCGCGCACGCACTTACCTTAGACATGATTCCGAAATGTACACTTGATCATAAAATGCATATAGAGTCTATTTTTGCCACGGCCCGAGTTGAAAAACATGGTAAAGCAGCTAAAAAAAGTGGCCCCTGTATTATTCCTTTCCCCTCCCAATACAGCCCATAATCCCTTTTTAACTGCTTTTCTGGTCCCTTTATGGCAAATTATTGCATAAAAATGGTTTTTAGACACTCCCAAAAAAGTCGGTTTTTGGGGGGGGGGGTATATGACAGTAGGTCCGATTTTTGGGGGGGGGGGTATAAGAAAGTAGCTTTTTTGGGGGGGGGGTATAAGCCAGTAGCGTCGGAATTCTTGCAATGTTTGGCCCTAGATTGATGAAAAAACAACTGACCGAAACCAAAAAAAATTTTTTGATCTGGAATAAAAAAAAGTGTGGGACCCTAGGCGGAAATGAACTTTCCGGGTGTCATTCGAAAATACAGCAGAAAATAAGGTTAAATTAAAACCAACCTCGATTTCGCCTTTCGACGTGTTTGACACGCCGTGCCCCAGCCCGAAATTCTACTGGAATATACCCCCGTCTCCCTCTTTTTTTTTTACTTTACTCTATACTAATCATTTGAGCTAAGGCCCGTAGGCTGAGGGTCTGGCTATTACTAATATCTACTTTGGCCCTATTGTCTTTTAGGGGCCACATTTTTGCCTTGGTTCCCATGTTGTTTTTGTTGAAAAATGCCTTGGTCATCTTCAAAACACAGGAGAGACCAAGGCAAAAAATGTGGCCCCCTAAAAGACTATAGGGCCTTGTTTGGCACACCGTGCCCCAGCCCTAAATTCTACTGGAATATACGACCGCCTCCCTCGTTTTTTCACTTTACTTTATAATAAATAATTTAGGCTAAGGCCCGTAGGCTGAGGGTCTGGCTATTACTAATATCTACTATTTTAATTTCACAAATAGTGGTTTTGGTACAGTCGAACCTGAATACAACACTACCTTCGATATAACACCACCCGAAAATAGACTGATTTAGTCAGCTTCGACTAAAATCAAGTCAAGTAAACCCTCGATACAACACCACCCAGGGTCCCTCGATTCCTCGGGGTGGTGTTGTTGTATCCAGGTTCGACTGTACCCCTAAGAATTATTGGGTGGGCTGGTATATTCCAGTAGTGTCGCAGATTCAACATGGTGTAGTTTGGCTTTTAGCCACTAAATACATTTGTTTAAAGAAAATATAGTAATAACCTAGAACAGAAATCTTTGAAAAAGTTTACTTGGTTAATGTGTTGCAGCTCAGGAAAACATTTTGAGATGTAGACTTTAAGTTCTTTTACACGAATATCTTTTGGAATATTTAAAAAAGTTTCTTTCAGCTCTTCTTTGGTATTATTCTTCTGATAATAAATAAATTTCACATAATTTTCTAAAATTGGTTACAATTGACTTAAATTCAAAAACATTAATAAAAATAAACGCAATAACACAAAAACTTTTACGTAGATTCACAGCACTGGTAACAACATAAAAGACTAAAATCTACCGTATTTCCTCTAATTTCTCCCCACCCCCCTCTAATTACTCCTGCCCCTAACTTCAAGTGGTCTGAAATTTCTGTTTTCATTTACTGTTTGAGCTGTGTAAAAAGTGGCTGAGAAGGATTTTAAAAATCTGACAGGCACTTTTTACACAACTCAAACAGTAAATGAAAACTGAAATTTCAGGCCACCTGAAGTTGAAAAAATCGCATGCCTCTAATTACTCCCCCGTGAGAAATTAGAGAAAATACGGTAAGCTGTAATTTTTATGTTTATTTTCTGATATTTCATACACAGGATTCATCACTGACTATTCCTATTACAAAAAATTTAAAAAATGCAAAATCATACGTATAAAATATTTTTTCACGTCAACACTACAAATCAATCGTTTTTTGGTAAATATTCAGACTTTTTGACGCTACAAGAATATACCCCGAAGTAAGCACTCGAATTACCAGAAAGTACCATAACCACCAGGGTGGGGCTGAACCACGTGGTACTAGTAGCCCCCTCTAATTGTAGCCTCCCCCCCTAATAATAGCCTCCCCCCCCTTTATAGTGGGTACATAATTTTTAAGGTCTAAAACAGTGTATATTGTTTTAACTATGATTCGTTTTAGATACAATGAGGCATACGACACAGATAAAATTAAGCCATGGTGGCGCAATAAAATTATCTTTTTCTCTGTAATAGAAGGTCGTGCCCTTTATTTTTTAAGCGCCCTCGATCTCTGCCTTTCTAATACGGAGCGGATCCTTTTATTTCTCAAGATATCGCATATCTTTTAAAATCTTGAGCAACTTTCTAAACAAAGTACCGAAAAAGTCATATCAGCCACGAATGCACCTGACAAGGAATTTTTTGACAAAACAGACAATCAACTTAACACTCTATTGACTCATTATTCTCATTCATTCTCCAGACAATTACTTTTGATAGCTGAGCTATTTTTTTCTCATAGCTCAAAAGTCCTGCAATCTCCCGTCCTTTTTGTAGCAATCAATGGTACTGTCTTCACTCTTTGGCAAAGCAAATTTATTCACTACAGGGTGCGGCAAAAAATTCTTGCTTACACCAAAAAAATCCTTATTTCAGTGCGCGGGAGCCCTCGACAAAAATTTTCAAAAGTGTTTTTTTTGTCGCACCCTGTACAAGAGTTGCCATCCAAACTCCGTTAAGATTACAACTATTATCAATCTATTTTCAGCATAGAGATTCTTAACCTTAAACACAGACTTACAGAAGATATCTGACGTTTCACTAATCATACAGCTTCCAAAAATCAACTTAAGTTAGATGAAGATAACGTTGAAAATGGTGCAGATAAAATGACTAAGAGTGTCCCTTCATTTTTCAGTCCCCTCGATTCCTGCCTCTCTATTTGAGAGTGTTTTTCAAATATAAGATCCCTTCTATTAGGGAGAATACGGCATTTTATTTGTTAATTTTCGTTTTCAATTTTGATTTTTGTTCGGATTTCATTTAGATTTTTTTGTGTCAAAGGTTGAAAAATAGTAGCCCCCTCTTATTGTAACCCCCCCCCCTCTAATAGTGACAACAACAGCCGCCCATCTCTTGTCCATCTCTTACATCTCTTGTCCGTATCTAGTCCCGCATAAGAATTGTTTTAATTCAAATACACTTGACGGTTGTTGGTTCGAATCATTTTGGCCGCATACTTATCTTTTTACTTTTTTATGCTTTTTTAGTGATCGATTTAAACTCCATGTATTTTAAGGCTAAAAAGTATCAATGTATTAATCGGAATAATTTCTAGGATTGATTTTTTGTCAGTAACTGCCTTAATTTTACGATTCAATACGAATGACTTTCGAAATAAAAGAAATTAAATTTATATAGCTTTTTTGTCGATTTCTCAAAATTGCTCGGTGCGTAGGCGTTTGTCCTACTTTTAGACATTTTCGGCGTTCTGCCCTGTTTTTTTTAGCCACATAGGCCTTATTTTTGGTGAGTAGACGTTTAAGTACAAATGTAACATTTTTGGCGTTCTGCCCTATGTTCTGTTTAAGCCACTTAGGCTTATTTTTTCAGCAATTTTGTAGTTCGTAAGACATTTTTTTGGTCCCTAAGCCTAAACCTAAGCCTAAGGCCTAAGCCTAAGCCTAAGGCCTAAGCCTAAGTAGGCCTAAGTGGCTAAAACAGAACATAGGGCAGAACGCCAAAAATGTTACATTTGTACTTAAACGTCTATACCCCTTATTTTTAAGTACTTTTGTAGTTCGTAAGACATTTTTGGTCCCAGCTAACATGCGCTGGTCTACCCTGAGCCTAAATTAAAAAATAAGGCCTTAGTGCAGGGTACGTAACTCAAGATTTTGAAAAAAAAGGACATTTTGACCATTTTTAGGACAAGATCTTGCAGTTTCTTTCCAGCGACGATGGCATCAACCGGAAAGGGCAGTACAACGAGAAAATGTGCAAGTACCTAACAAGAGTAGGACGACAGATGGGAATTAGCATTGCCAATTTTCAAGAGGTGCTAAAGAGGATGATGATCAATTAAATGTGGCTCAAGAAAGGATAGAACCAGCTCCAATTCAAAATCCTCATGTAGTTAACTTGTTTTGATGGAATGTTTATGTACAAATTGTTGTTGTTGTTATGTTAGGTAAATTCGTTGTTTTGTCAGAACAAAAACCTTTGTGACACTGTCGACCTCTGGTTTACTTCGAAAGTGCAGCAATTTTGAAAAGTGTACCGAGTCGAGGCACCGAGTCGTGTTTGTACAGAGTCGTGGTACCGAGTCATAGTTTGTACCGAGTCAACACAAGACTCGATGTCGTGTCAAGACAATAATAATTACGAATAATCTTTCCACACAACAATTAGTTTGGAAAATTGTGGCAAATGATATATTTCTTGAGATGTAATTACAGATGCCTCACTCCAGTGAGTGACCACAAATTTAAAAGAAAGAAATGGACGCAGCCAAAAGACCGTGTACAACCTAGATGTGATGTGTTTGAGGTTAAACGTGAATTGAAGAAGCCAGCTGGAGCCAAGTATACCAACATGTACTACCAGATATTCAGGGAGCAAAATGAAGATAAATTGAGGTCAGTTTTTTCTATGTCGAGTAGAAAATTTAGACGGGTCGACAAGCATACTGCTATATATGTTTCTATCATGAATAAAAATAAATCTTTCTTTATCAAAAAGAGTGCAGTCAACCCTTCATCATACATATGGAGGAGTCATATCTACAGGGTGAGTTTTGTTGTAAAGCTTAAATATGTAGTCAAGATGGGGATTGAGAAGTCAGCAGATGAAATTCATTAAAACCAGGCCTACGGTTTTTGGGAAATTTTTTTGGCCGGGTCGCAAAAACTTGAAAGCCTTGTTGAGCCAAATTACCTGCCTACAAGCCATCCTTCAAAATGTTTCAAATTTCGGAAAGATTTGGGAAAGATGTTTTTTTACAAATTTGCACTTTTAGCTCATTTTTAACTTTACAGCCTACAACCACTCAGCCTTTGCTGCAACCCACGCCTCCGCTGTTTCTCAAAAGACCAGACGCAACTACTCCATCTGAGTGTGCTCAGCAACTTCGCTTACCTAGCAAGCAATCACTTCTTCCTATTACATCAATACCTGCCGCAACAACTCCCTTGATCTACATATCTGATGCACAGCCATCTCGTGAACATCCCTATTCATCCAAGATCCAGCTGTCTCAGCCTGCACCAATAGAAACATCTGGCGAGTTGCAGACTCATTTGCTACACTCAGGTATTGTCAGGCCAGATATGTTGCCAGCCTCCATTACTAGGAGAGCTAGTGTCCAGCCAACAATGTCCACACTCAGCCATCTTCATCCTTCTCAACCTCCTTACATGATGATAGAGGTGGATCAGTCTCAACTTCCACTACAAATTCAAGCCCAACTGGCACGACCATCCACATCCAGCCAAGAAACATCCCAGGAAGTCCGGCTTGCATATGTGCCACAATTGGACTTGTACATCTACCCATCCAACCCCTCCATCCAACTAAAAATGTCTTCTTCAGGTTCTTTCATATTATTACATTAGAAAATATTCTGCCCTGTATGCAACCAGGGCATTTAGCACAAAAACTTGATTTTGAGAGTGTTATTCTCGGGAACATGGTGGAATTGACCAGTGGCGAAATCCATTTTCTCCCTATCCAGAAGGTGCGCAACTCAGAGGCCAAGTTATCAAAACCCCCACAGCCATCCAGTTCTTACCTAACTCTGAGTTGAAAGAACCAACTGGAGAAGTGGCTACCAAAATTTTGGGTGAAATTAACCAGCTATTAACTAGTGGGCTGCCTATGCCAATAAGGAGGAGGCAGGGATAGGATGTTGGAGCTGGGCATACAAACGGGTGTCCAAGCCAGGGTCCAACACTTGTTGGGGTGGGACTGGCAGGAAGAAGTCGTGGTTTTGTCACCTGTGCAACCTGTCCGAAAAGTGCCATTGAGAGGCACTCAGAGATTTGAGAGGTAGGTATATTGACAACAAAAATTACGTGCCATGAAAGTTAAATTTAGCAAAAGTGCAGAGGAAAAACCGTCTGGTAATACAGTAAGGAGTGACAAAAAGGCAAAGAGAGAATAAATGCACTGACACAGAAAAAAGCCTGGTTACTTTCAGTGATGCTCTTTACCGTAAATAAAAGCTTTTACTGTTCTGACTTTTCCATAATGATTACCATATTTCCTCTAATAGAAGCCCTTCCAAAATGGTATTTTTTGAGAATTATTCTTCGCCTTTTTTAATAACTTCACGGTCTTGAGCCCCATGCTAAAATTTTTAGGAAGGGCTTCTATTATTAAAAGATGACGGATTAATAGAGTGTATACGGTAGGCTGTAATTTACAGCTAGCTTTTTAGCCTCCTACTTCTTTGTTGTCAGAAATCAAGGCGAGATTCAGGGCTACATGCTGGTGCAAAGAAACAAAAAAATTGAAAAGTAAATAACGAGCACAACGAGTTTTAAAAAATTGAGGGTGGATTTACATAATTTGAGGGGTGTTTTTAGTCACCCACAGCCTTTTTTTTTTTTTTTATGAATCGGCGTCAAATTTCTCAGCAAAACCGCCGGGCTCTTTAATATGGAAGCGCATGTTGCTCCTTGTGTTTCAATAAAAACCCAAAAGGGAAAAGGCTTATTGACAAAAGGATGAAAAATTGCATAGAACGTTTTGGAATTTTACGAAATACGAGAAATGTAAGTTGAAGAAAAATCAAAGAGCCAGTCTGGAAGAAAACAGGCGAGGTCAATTAACAGGAAGAAAACACCATTTTTAAAACATATCCAACCGGCAGACATACCCAGCTGGCAAAGAAGTGAAGAAAGCCTAAAAGGACAAGTAACCCTCGTTTTTTGTATTGAGTGTCGGTGTTGCGCTCTTGTTACAGAAAAAGCATGAAACAAGTCTCATTGTTATACCGTATTCACTATAATCTACAAAAAGGAAGGGAATTCTGCTGTAAAATATCTGTGATTCTCAACGTGAATCCGAAACCAACCAAAAAAGACGGGAACGATGGAGCTTGTGAAAGTGAACTGAACAACTTTGAGGAATATTTATTCTGCCCTAATATTCAGACCCTCAAAGTATTAGGAGGATCTATTTGATAGAATAGGTGATTTATGTTCCAAACAGCCTGTTCATGCGACAATCAGCATAGCTAAAAAATAATTGAAAAAAGTAATAAATCAAAATTCAAAAAGTTTTATCACCTTTAAAAAGTAGGGAAAACAATGGCCAACCAAAGATTGGGCCATTCCAAATTGGGCCAAATTCAAATTATGCCAATTCGAATTGGGCCGCTGCTTTGACTGCGGAAAAGGCATATTTCTGCTGAATACAATATAGCTCATATAGGTAATCAAATAATGACGCTGCAATTTTAAATTCAGCTGTTTCATGAGTGGTAATAAAGTGCACAGAGGGTGAAACCCTAGTAAAAGAAAACTTTTCTTAGACTCCTCATCCTCAACAGACTCCTCATTGTGTTTAAGGCCTTAAACTCCCACTCTCTAATAATCCCCCACCAAATGGACCTTATGTCTCAGTCTAGAGCAAACATTTTGCAAATCTGTTTTTTACGTTTTCTTGGTTAGCACGAGCACTCCTGATACTTATCAGATTTTGGTTGAAAAGTGGCCTCAAAGTTGTCTGATTTTTTAGGGGTTGAAAAATAATCCCATTGGGGGTTTAATAGAGAAAATACGGTAATGTGAATATAATATACAGTCGACTCTCCCAATAACGAACCCCCTGAATAACGAACTCTCTCAATAACGAACACCTAGAGCCGGTCCCCAGGGGGTTCGTTATTGGGAGAGTCGACTGTATGTGTAATCGTTATTTTTCTGGTAACTGTGAATCCCGGTTTATGATTAAGAAAAAATCAAAACCGGGACCGGGACCGGGATTTTCGAAATGGACCCGGCGGGATTCCGGGACGGGATTTTAGGTCAAATTTTGGTCCAACGGGACGGGATCCCGTGCGGGATCCCGTCCCGTTTCCGTCTCTAAAGAAAAGGCTTAATTTAAATTGGCATACAGTCAAACCTCTCTACTATGGCACCCCAAAAGTTAGTTCCCGCCTTGGGTCCGACACTTTTTTAACCGAATTTTCAAAGTCTTTTATCCATTCTGTTTTGACATTCTGGTCCCAAATATCGTAAGGATTCCGATTTTGCCGATCGTTTTTCAGAATTTTAAAAAAAATTGCTCTAAAAAAGCAAAAACTCAGTTTAAAAACAGGAAAATTCAAAAATTTCTGTTTTTAAACTGAGTTTTTGCTTTTTTAGAAGAATTTTCTTTATAATTCTGAAAACGATCGGCAAAATCGGAATCCTTACGATATTTGGGACCAGACTGTAAAAACAGAATTTGAAAAAAGCTTTGAAAATCGAGCTAAAAAAAGTGTCGGACCCAAGGCGGGAACGAACTTTTGGGGTGCCATAGTAGAGAGGTTTGACTGTAATTTGATTTAGAAAAGGCCCAATTTGAATTTATTCCAATTTGAATAAGCCCAATTTGAATGTGGTCCAATTTGAATGGGCTCAATCTTCGGCATGCCATAACAATTGCGATTTCGCCAGTATTAATTGCAATTCGGCAATATTGCGGTTCAAAGTCGCAGGTTGAAATCATTTTAAAATGACAACTAAAAGTGAAAAGACCAATTAATCAAAGGATAAAAGGCTAAAATTTACCCCTCACTTCCAACCGAATCCAACCCGTACCCCTTAGTCAAGCAACAGGATGGACCAAAACAAAACGATTTTTATAGAACAAGGTAAAAAGGTTTTTCTAGAGCTACATTTTTGCTAGATCCTGAGTCAGATTTCGCCCCGTCAATAACTGTGAGTTAATAACTGCAAAATTTGTTACAGTTAACGATGGGGCGTTTATCCTGAGTCAGGAAAAAAAACTATAGGAAATTATCGACTAAATTTTTATTTTAAAAGGGCAAAAGTCAGAAATAAAAAAGTTTTATTTAAAGGACCCTGTCTCTTCCTTATCATGGCAATTTGAAAGGTTTGAATGCGCGCGGGACCACACACATTTTGTCAATAATAATTTCGAATTGTTTTTTATTTCGGCTTATTGTTTAGAAAATAAATTCAGTAAATTTGTTCAAAATTTAAAACCAATCACTAGTCGAGCCCAACGCTGCTTATCCAGATTTCTTAAGTTTTATGCCCAGTTTTTCAAACTAATATAGGGTCATCAATATTAGATTTGACGTAGAACGAGTGAAAATGGAAATAGTCAAAAAAAAATTGATGGTCTTAACTTTTTGAAACGCACGGGTATGCCTCTTCAAGTTTAAAGTTCATCAATCTTAATTGTATCAATATCTTACCGGATTTGATAATTTTCAGAAAAAAAACTCCTCACCATGTTGTGCCACTATATCAGCACTATATAAATGTGCCACTATATAAATCATGTAAATTGAAATCTCAAAAAATGTCAGTTCCTAAATAATACTGAAATCCTACCCCTCAATAGTACTCATTTCTTCCCGGGTCAAACCTTTCCTAGCTACCTTGCTTTTCTGAAGTGATTTTGGCGTGTAAAAAATTCTATCAGCTTCCTTATGAAATTGAGTACTTTCAATATGCCCTTTATTCAAATATTCAATCTATACAACAACGATAAAAGACGTTTCCGAGCCATGCATGCAATACTTCATTTTACTATTATCAAACCATCTTCATCATGCCCAAATGAGTCCAGAAAACAGGTTATAGAACCCAAAAAAGTGAAAAGTTTATGATCTAAGTGGACGACCACTTGGTTTAGTTATTGCATGGATTATCCAGTAGAATTAAAGTTGGATCATTGAAAAACATTTTGAATTTCCAAAGTTCTTTCCTCAAGACAAAAATGTTACTACCCGAGTACCATTGCACTACCTGAGTTTCTTTATTCAAACTTCAATGATAAATAACTACAATATTAGAACAAAGAGATCTAACTATAAAGTTAATACTCTACTTCAATGACCCTGGTACTTCTCAAGATGAGCGGCGATTGAGACCAGAAATTCCATTCAAGGCAGACCTGTAACAAGCAAAAAAGCAATATGAAAGGCACTATACGAACATTTACTTAATCAGTGGGCCATAATAATAACCATAGAAATCATTAGAAATAGTGGCGCAAAGTGATTTGGCCCAATTCGATTTTGGCCCGAAGTGAATTGTCGGGGCAGCCGACGATTGCGCGAATTCACATTGCGCAATGTTCATATTGCGCAAATGCGAGTTGCGCAAATGCAAATTGCGCCAAAATCATATTGCGCCAGTGTAAATTGCGCAGATATCAAATTGCGCAAATGTAAACAGCGCTACGATTTTATCAAAATTAGAGGGATCTACTATTCCAAGACTTTTCCATTTGATCATTCTATCATCTTCATCCTTTCACTATTCTAAAAATCTAATCTATCAATCCAACCTACAATCATCCACGGGCATACAACCCTTACAACCCCTAATATACAACATTCGATCCTCAAGTAGAGTCGCTCCATTATTTCTACCGTGAATTTCTACCGTTTTCAGAAAACTTTTACCATCTTTGTTATGGACACTCTAATTATTTGTAGGACCTTTTTAATAAATCGTCCTTAGAGTTTTTTCGAGTACTCTACCTCTGTCATCTTCGTGCATTTACGATCTTATATCCAGTCATCCTCTGTATATATCAAACTGCGCGGATGCAAATACGCCATGATTTTACTAAAATTAGAAGGTTCTAAATTTTTACCAAATTTCTTCAAAAATTCAAAAAAAACAGATTAGAAAGAGTAGCTCAAACAAAGGAGTCAACAGTCGCGGTATTTGCATTTGCGCAGTTTGACTTTGGCGCAGTTTACGTTTGCGCAATCTGATTTTGGCGCAATTCGCATTTGCGCAATTTGCATTTGCGCAATTTGAACATTGCGCAATGTGAATTTGCGCAATTTGATTTTGCGCAATCGTCGGCTGCCCAGAATTTCACACATTTGAATGCGCGCGGGACACTGTTTTTACTCCGAAAATGTACAAGATTAATTTTTTAAATTCGTGATTATTTGTAAGATAAAGTGACTTATGTTAAAATAGATGTAAGATATATAAGTTACTTGGTAGTGTATTGCTAAAGCAGTACCGGCGGCCTGTCCAAATTGCTATTGGGTTCGATTCCAAAGCCTGCTTTGCCTTTTTGATGATTTGGTTATTAGTTTGCTAAAAATTATCTTGAATGTTTTTGCAATAAAAATGGTGTCCCGGCGCATTCAAACGTGTGAAATTCTCATTGCCGGCAACGGGCATGGTCCTTTAAAAGTAGTGTAAAGTCATTTATATTAGAATAGACGAAAAACGAGAGAAAATGGAAGGATAAAAAAGTGCTGGTCCCATTTGATTCGATTTCCAGCCTTAATTTTTTCGGGCATGCCCCTTCAAAGAAAAATTGTAGAGTCAGGCTTGAAGGAAGCGAGAATGTTGTACAGAAAGACGGGCCATCAGCCATGGGTGTCACTTACTCAACTGGTGGAATTATACGCAGAGAAGTGAAAGAAGGCTAAAAGGATAAGTAACTCTAGTTTTATATTAAGTGTCGTTGTTGCACTCTTGTACCAGGAAAACTATAAAACAAGCCATTGTTGCTGGAAAATTAATATCGTATTCACTCTAATAGATCCCCTGAAATATCTATTTTTCAACTTCCCTCCAGAAGGGAATGGCTCTAGTAGCGAACATCTGTGATTTTGGGTGCAATTAGCAACACCGAAAAAACCGCAAACGGTGGATCTCGTCGTAGTTGAAATAAGTGAACTAAACAGTTCTGAAAATTTTTATAGTATTAGAGAGATCTATTGGGGAGAATACGGTATTTATGTACCAAACAGCTTGTTCAGGCGACAATCAGTTTAGCTTAGGAATAATTGAAAAAGGTTAGCAATAAATAAAAACTTCAAAACTTTTCTCACCTTCAAAAAGCAGGGACGAAAATTGGGACTTTGGCGACGCGATTCGCCAATATCGTGGTTCAAAGTCACAGGTCAACATCTTTAAAAACGACAACAAAGAGTGAAAAGGCCAATTGATAGAGGGATAAAAGGTGGCATATACAGTCGAAACTCGATACAAGGACACACATTCTATGGCTCATTTGGATTTTCTGATATGATTTCAGGATCTGATTTTGACTAGTGTTCAAAGTGACACGTATCCAAAAAAAATCAAATTTTCGATAGTGGCTGAGGCTGAGTCTTATCTCAGCAACTTAAGCCTGAGCAACCCACTCGCTTTGTGATCACGGCTAGGAATTTTAATTTTTATGACTTTTTTCAGGTAAATAATGCTGAACAGATTCCAAATTGCGATATTATCTGTGGTTGTGGCTTCTTTAGTGGCGTATCATCAATACTTTACTAAAGTGCTGTCCAATGACGTGTCGTATGTTTTTAAATTAGGGAATTTAGAAATTGTTAAGCATGTAATTTAGCCTTCCTACGTTCAAAGTATCGTTCTTCGTGCTAGTTTGCTTCGTGGTTGTGCAAAGGTGGTATTTTGTGTTTCCTTATCGTGAATGGCACTTCGGGCACCGCCTGTTCTGGGCTGCTGTATTGAAGTCTTTGGTTTTGTCGATCGCCTCCTGGATGCTTTCAAATCCAACTGTTCCTCCAGCTGATGGATGCATGATGCTTGCTGCGTGGTTGTATGTACTCGTAGAAGCTAGTCTTGATGTCTTGGTAATCAAATTTTGATTATATGTTTCCTCATTTATGCGTATTATTTCAGGAGGAAGATTTCAACGCAAATGTGAACCAAGCCAGACAGGTTTGTGCTTTTTTCTGCACTTTACACAAATGCGCAAATAGTGATTGATGCCAAATCTCTTCTAAAAATGTCAATCAAATTTATTTTTTATCTTTCATTTGCTATGGCTTGGCTATGCAGACTGTTCAAATTTATAAATCAGTTTAAGCCAGTGTTTGCATGACATCGTTTTGTAAAGTAATGTCTTGTCAAATCATGAAAATAACTTTTGAATATAGTGACTGCACCATCCGCCGGCTTTCATTAAAGATGTCAGACAAACACTGGCGCAAACTTAAAACTTGAAGTTCACCAATCTAAAATTTATTAATATTTCACTGAATGCGACAATATTTCAGAAAATAACTCCCTATTATGTTGTTCCACTACATCAACCAACTTCTGGAAACTTTTGCGCAAAAACTTACAAATTTATATTTTATCTATTCTTGCCGTATTTCTTACAAGCCCTGCAGCCTTCCTAATGAAGTGCTCCAGGATATTGTGTTGTTCTTCAACGAGGAAACTTGTAAGAAGTTTATTGTGACATCTTCACTGTTTGTGGAACTTGTTGGACCCCGAATCAAAGTTTTAAACGAGGCCCTCACTGTAGGTTAATAATAACTGTCGAATACTGACATTTTGGATATCAGGATATCGTAATCGAAGACCTCCACACTTTCTTGGCGCCTTCTTGTCGACGACGGCCTGACATCCAGCGCAGTTGAGATAAACTTGTCGGAGCCGTTTGCAAGAGTGACTGTTCTTCCTCGCTTGGTCCATCAGTAGACGCCAAGACCATCTTCGGTAAGCGTCAACGGCACAGTCTTTGTTCCGATCCTTGCAAGTGCACGAGTTGAGTGTTAGCCATCAGAAGAACTTGAATACATTGTGTCATAGGTACGAGAACATTCACAACAAGCGGAAAAAATGATCGAAAAATCAGCAGCTTGAATAAAATCCCATTGCAAAAAGGTGTAATAAAAAGGTGTAGCGAGTTGTGGTACAGTCAAACCTCTTTAAGCCGGCACCCACGAAAGTTCGTTCCAGCCTTGGGTCTGACACTTTTTTAACCCAATTTTTGAAAGCTTTTAGCAGTTCTGTTTCGACAGTCTGGTCTGAAATATCGTGAGGATTCCGATTTTGACAATCGTTTTTTTAAATCTTGCGATTTCATCATTAAAAAAGCAAAACCTCTTTAAACCAGCACCCCATTTCGAAATAGGGTGCCGATTTCAAGAGGTTTTGATTTTTAATGATAAAATGGCAGATTAAAAAAAACGATCGGCAAAATCGGAATCCAAATATATTTCTTATTTTTCATGATTAAATATATTTCCAAAAAGTTGTAGTCAAAATCTTTGATTAGATCAAATTTCATTCGAAATTTTGTCTATTCAAGAGTATTTACTTTTAGCTTTTTAAAACCCATTTGGTCACTTGATAGCTCGTTATAAAGCTTAGACCTTGAGCTAAACGTTGATTTTGAGCAGCGTCATTTTTCGACAGAAACAGCAAAATTTCGGGATTGACCAGCAACGACAACGGAGATACTTACAGATACTACTTACAGAAGTCAAAACATGGTAAGCCATTTAACCTCTTTGAGTAAACCCCTGAAAAACAAGTTTTTGGTGGCTCTTCATCAGTCTGGAGCCGAATTCTGACCAGTTGAACTTATTTTTCGTAAAAAAAATTCTTTCCCTAACTCTCCCTATCCACCCCCCCCCCTAAAGTTTTGAATTAAATTCCAGAAATCACCGAATTTACTGGATGAAATACAAAATTTACTGGGGGAATCAATACTTGTTTTAAATTTACTGCGGGAAAAAAAATTACCAGGAGAAATCAATATTTGGTTTGTGTTTTTAGTTACAGCAAACAGAACTTTATAGGATACCTGAAACATTGAACAGAAAAAAGTGTAGATGTATCACAAAAGCAGAGAAAAACTAAATCAAGAAAAAGTCAAAAACTTGTACAGAAACCGCTTATGGCTCTATCACAATTCTAAGTGTAAATGTTTTTGGTATTGTGAACACCCCTTACATTAACACTTACAATTACGCCTTCACAATATCGAAAATCGAATTCAAGTATTTTCAGAGAATACTAAAAGTGCTTTATGATGATGAGGAGTTCAATTCTAGTTATAAAACTTAAAAAATTGTTTAAAAAAACTTACTTTTGGAAATAAAAGTGAGGGTGAGTCAAAATTTTCATTTACATTTACATTCGTATTGTGAAGGCGTAAGTGTAAATGTAAATGTTTTTGGAAATGTTCCTTACATTAACACTTACATTTACAATTGTGATAGAGCCATTAATTTTGACCGAATTTTCACTGATTTACTGCATCAAATTTTCAAAACTTTATTTTATTGTTTTTTGATCATCGTGTAGCCCAAGATCTAAGCTTTTAAAAAAAATTCAACTGATTAAATAAGTTTTCAAAAAATTTATAGGCAAAATCTTTGAATAAATCAAATTTTATTCGAAGATTTGTCCATCCAAAAATGTTTCTTTTAACTTTTGCAAACCCATTTGGTCATTTGGCAGCTCTTTATAAAGCTCAGGTCCTGAGCTAAATGTTGGTCAAACTAAAAAAAGCTGAAAACCCATGGAAATATAAATTTTAAAAAATTCGCCAAGAAAATTTATAAGTTTGTTGGAAAAGTTCACAAACAGCTTTCGGATATTTCTCAATAAACAAATCCTATTTTTGTGAATTCTTTCATATTTTCAACTATTTTATCAGTCATTTTATTTGCTTCTGGTCTATTGATATCTATCATTTTATTCACAGTGAATTTTTTCATTCCCTCAGGCAATGAAAAGTGTTGTTTGACATAAGTTTTTAGTTCGTCGACAGATTTCATTCTGGGGATGAAAACGTTCTCTGCCTCAATTTGCGGACCCTGTAATGTATTGTTTCCAGCACGTAGCAGTATTCTACACTATACTAGGATACTTTGATCTGTGTTCTTTTATCATAAACAATGCCAATTTTCGTAAATGGCTCAACATTTTTCATCAAAATATCACTCATTTCCAACATATCAGTCATTTCAACCGTACTGATTATTTTAACTGTAGCTTTTTTCGTATTATTTGAATTTTGTGCTGTATCTATAGTAACATAGTTTATCTTGGTACTTTCATCTTCTTTTACTATGACTTTGAATGAAACGTCAGGATCAAGTTCGTAGACAGTAAAATCACTTTTTGTGTTTTTAAAATTTTTTTGATAAAAGCAACGAATCGAGCTACAGTCAAATCAGCAGAGATATAAATGGCTTTTTTACCTATTTGCTCTATTTGGTTGTTCTCATCAAATCTTTCGACAATATATAAAAATATTGGAATCTCCATAACTATACCCATTTTCGTATCTGCTTCAATATATTTCATCATTTCATTTGACATCACAGTGTCTAACTGTAGTTGGTCAGACCCAATTTCTGTAACTTTATACACAATAAAATCTTTCTTAACATCTTTGGCTTCTAAAACATGACTTCTTATGTACTTTTTTAAATTCTCCACAGTTAACTCAAAAGGAATGCCAACTGTTTTTTTAAGTTTGTATCCTACTAGCTCGTCTATTTCTTTGAAATAGTTAACTTCATAAAAAGTAGTTGGCATCAACTGAACTATGCCAATCCATTTTTTCGGCTGAATTTTCCTCATCATTCTATCAGTCATCTTTGCAGTTTGTCCAGTCCATTTATTGATTTCATACACGTCGAAATCCATAATTCTGTAATAGTTGAATCGCTAAATTTTAAATTCCTTAACAGATATGTTTGCTGGAATATTTATATCTTTTGGTTTTCCGTGGTGGTCGACATAGAGCAGTAGTTTACAAAAAAGTATAGGCACTGTTCGAATAATTCCAATAACTGTATTTGCTTCAAGATCTCTAATTGTTTTATCCGTAAGCTCTTGTGCCAACTCTAGTTGATTGGGTTCAAGCTGGTTTATTCGGTACACAGTTAACTTTTCTTCAAAAAAATTCACACTTTGTTTCATGTAAATTTTTAATTGCTCTATAGACACATTCACACATATATTTACTATTTTTCCAACTATTTTACATTTGATTTTTGTTCGTTAAAACTTTTAGTATCATACAATCATTAGTAAGCACGGGTATGCCTCTTTAAAAAATTGTGAAATAGAGAAAAACAATTTCGGATACATTTTACGACTTTTGGGGAGGGGCACTAATGGCCGTAATCATAGTCGGGGTCAACTTTTAAGGTCAACTTTTTCTTAAATTCAAAAAATGTTAATATTTATCTTTATATTTTTTTATTTTGATATTTATGACCCTAGGGCAACTTTTTGAGCTCTACACGAAAATATAGGCAGTTTTTCCGAGTGATTTATAAAAATTTGACGCAGAAAAATCTGAGGGTAAAAAAGTTGAGGGGTCATCTGGGGTCAACTTGGGTTCAACATTTTTCAAAATTTTGTAGAAACAAGATTTCAAATTTCTGTAAAAGCCATCTTGTAGACATCGAAAAGTTGATGGAGGGTCAAAAATATCATATTTGGCACTTTCATTTGAAAAAATTGATATTTTAGTAATTTTAACAAAAATTGACCCTAAAAAGTTGAGGGGTCAACTCGACTATGATCACAGCCAATAGAGAAGATACGGTATTCTCTCTATAAATATATTTTTAACAATTATTTTTAGCTATAACTTGTTCAAATTGTCGGCCACAACCTCAAATTTTTTTGAGGGATTTAACCGGTCCGCGGAATCCCTTATAAAATTTTTCGAAATTGTGCAGTTTTATTGGATTTGACAATATTCAGAGGATTTAAAATAATTTAAAAAATGACGTTTTCTTTAAAACCACTAAGATTTAAATTTTCAAAAGTATGCAGCAATGCTTGACAGTTCATATTAGTATGACAAGATTCAAGGCGAATGAAACAAAAGTTTGATGAAAAATGGCAATATAAAATTTGTAGGCGTAACGGATAAATTTGAGGACGTAAATGGGCTTATGAGAGCGCATATAACTTTCAACCGTCTTAAGTATGATAAATAGAAACTTGAAATTTTTTATTTGTCTTTTGTTCTAGGACTAAACACATATTTTGAATTTCCGGATTTTTTTCGGATTTTCGAAATTTGACCGGACGGATTACGGATTTTCGAGTTCGGACCGGACGGATTCCGAATTGTTTTTACATAATAAACGGGATGCAGATCCGGAAAATCCGTACGGATTCCGGTCCTGTTGCGAAGCCCACTTTTAAAGGTCGAAAATACGCTCGAGTGTTTTGTGTGTGATATATTATACTCTATATTGTAGCGCAGATAAAGAGCTACGAAGTTCTTTTTGTGCCAGAATTATTTTTGAAAATTTGAATGTGGAGATAGAGCTTCATGAGAACAGCAACTCTATAAGAAAATCACAAAAATTCGAAAAAATTAAAAGATTGGTTTTGGGCCATTTTTGGTTTTCGTTTTAAAAGACCATATCGAAGGCTAAAATTTATACCCTTGAAAATGGTTTTGTAAAATGTGTTTAGCAGCTCTTGCTCTGTGTTACAAGACATGGAAAAGACTTTATCACAACAAATAAAACTTAATCAAATTTTTTTGACCATGAGTCGATTTGAGAAAACCGAAAATTCGGGAGCGAAAATCCTGTTTTTTTCTTTGTTCTGTCAATATTTTGTTATATCTTAGTCAATTTCATAATTTTAATATGGTATTTGCGAGGAGATCGCCAGTGCTACAAGATGACATATCGTGTACGAAAAACTAAAAATAAAAATTGATCTTGCGGTGGGCTTGACTTTACTTGACTCCCCCCACGGCTGACCCACTTTTGATGACAATTTAAAAAAAACCGATTGCATATTCGTGTTTCTCGACCCCGATTTAGGCGCGAATTTACCAATCGTTTCCGGTAAAGTGAAAAAAAATTTTAAACCATAGGGGGCATGGATTTTTAGTCAAAATTTGAAAAATTTAAATTGGCGCCTTTGAATTTTAAAGGGATTAAGGGCTGTATAGGGAGGGAAGGGAATAAAAGGGCCACTAATCACACAGGGGCAACTAACAAGAAGATGTTGAACAGAGTTTGAATACTGGGGCCTACCGCATAAATAAACTCTGGTATGCATGCTTTTTCATGCATCCAGAGTCACTTTCGAGTGATTTGTGTCTAAGGTATGTGGGTGTGCGCATCTCAACTCGAAGCGCAGGGGGCTTAGAGTTAGAGATGCGCGCACTCACTTACCTTAGACATGATCCGAGAAGTACTCTTGATATAATAATATGCACAGGTTACACAATTTTATAGAATTTTTCACATATTATCCGTGGTGAAACCGCAGTTGGATACAAATTGTGATTGGATACTTCAGTTGGATACATTTTTGGAACATAGTTTGGGAGATAGTTTATAGTGCTGCGGTGGTGGTAGAAATTCTATTTCGGGGAAATCCCAATTTCGGTACTAATAAACAGGACTTCCTACACGATTTTAAGTCATAAAAAAGGTTGGTTATGAATTTTGAACTAAATTTTGATTTTATATACCGTATTTCAAATTTTCGTCACGCTTTATTTTGTTCATAACTTTTTTATTTTGAAGTGTTTTAAACGAATCTTTTTTGTTTGAAAGCTGACATTCTGGGCAATCGTATGACACCTTATTTGTTCTGTTACCACTGTTCACAGAAGGAAATTTTCAAAGTTAAAAATGTCTTTATTTTTTTCTGATTTTGGGCAAAATGGACTACACTATTGAGCAAAAGTTTGGAGTGTCATATGGTACGGGATGCATGGAACGCCGAAACAAGTCCAAGTTGAGTACAGAAAGAAGTTTGGAAGACACGCGACAACACACAAGAAAATCAATTTACAACTGGGTCCTAGATGTTCGAAACTGGAAGTGTCAACAGAAGAAGAAAGAATGAAACGAGGTTTTCATTGATTTCAACCCTTTTCTTTAACTGACCTGCTCAATTTTTGTGTTTTCTTTTGCAGTGGTTCAAGACTGCCCGGATTCAATCAACTCGTTTTTACGCAGGATGGTGCCCCACCGCATTGGAAACTTTCAGTACGCAATTGGCACAATGTCAATCTGCCTGCCTGTCGTTGGATGGAAGAAGCTCACCAAATTATCATGGCCGCCATACTCTCCTGATCTCACACCGTGCGACTTCTTCTTGTTCATACGTCAAGTCAATCGTTTACCGCACTCAGCCAGCCAATTGGAGGAGTTTCGTGAGAAAATTCAGCAGTGCTTCAACAACCTTCCTCAGGCAATGATCAATCGTTCCATTATGGCCAACCAGCGTCGTCTTCAAAGGGCGTCGAAGTGGAAGGAAGAAGTGTCGAGCAATGAGTGTTAAATTAGAGAGTAAGTAAAAGTAGCAAACTAAACAACTCGACACGGAAAATTATAAAAATTGTGATTTACCTTATTTTCTCTAATTAGTCGTGATTTCTCCACTTTCTTTGATTCCTTCGATTTAACGGTCACCCTCTGTGGGCTCGATTTGGCTGTAAGTCTGAATAATATAAATAATTATACCCTCAATTTTACGGTTCTAAAGCCCGGTTCCAAGAAACCATTTAATCGAGGGTTTACAGTACGGTAAGTACTGAGAAAACTGATCAGACACACTCATTTTGAATGAGCACTTATGGAAACTTCGAATTCAGTATTTGGCAAATTCCGGTCAGGTTTTGAAATTGACAAGGGCGTGTTTCGGATAAGGGTTTTTGCCGAAAATCAGTCAGGCGGGTCACTGCTCAGGGCCTTGCAATGTTTCTGTCACTAATGAATTCTATCAAATTCCAAAATGTATCCAACTGCAACTGTATCCAACTGCGGTATCCAACTGCAAATGTATCCAACTGCGGTATCCAATCACAATTTGTATTCAATCCAATGGCAGTCATTATTCCGTACATCCAAACCTATTATAACATGCCCCCTTGGGACTGACTCTAGGGTAGGTTTTATCGAGGTATTCATATCGGGGGTTTATTTAACGGAATCTTGCTATTGAAGATTCCGACCCCAGGGGTATTTCATAACGAGAGTTATTTTATAACGAGTTCGACTATGGGCTGTATAAGCAATCTAGAAATTTTCCGAAATTCAATAGTTCTTCATTTTACATTAGTCAAAACCAGGTTGTTTAACGCCGAAAGATATTTTGAAGCCTTCATCTTCAATCCTCAAAAAAAATCGGTTCTTTTCCTTTATCTGATGACCTCTATAAAAGGACTCTCTTAACTCTATAAGTTTTATGATTATTATTTGATTATTACTTGTTCCGCCTGTTCGCTATACAAGTGTGCAGCCACGCACAGATAGAACGCCGAACCAAAGGCAAATCTAAAACTCGACAGAAAAACGAAATCGAGATAACCACCGGAAGCAGTTACCCGAACAAACAACCGAACCAAAGGCTCGGCGAATTCAAAACGAGACACTTCGAAGAGGTCCCAGCTCAGTTCAAACTCGGACCTGACCCGGCTGAATGATAGGGTTAGTTGAGTACTAGTGCCTTTCGCTGCACACACAATTGCTGGTTGACGAAATTTAAAATTCATATAAAAATTTAAATCTTTTTCAAATCTCTGCACGCCTGGTTCGCGCCTTTTCTTTTTGAAAAAGTGTTTCATCGCGCACGAACATGCCCCTTTAACAATCAACTTTTAGGTCAGAAAATGCCGAAAACACCTTTTCTATCGTTTTTCAGCGCATAAAAATTACTTAGGAGTGGTTAAAACAAGATTTGAAAAAAAAATTGGGGGAGGGGGTGTATTCTATAGTAGCGCCAAATGTTTCTATTCATTTGTAACCAACTCATTCTAAATTGTCATCAGCTTCTTTTAGCAAGCAAAGTCAAATATTCGAACATTCCGTTCGCTGATCAGCGTTAATGAAAAATGCAAGCTCATAACAAAATAAAGTGCATCGACCCAGATGAAAATCCTTTATCGTTATAGAAGGACATTTTTCGTATGTGCCTGACTAATAGTTTTGCTATATTATAGGCAAACGAAGCAGCATATCCAGGATTAGCCAACTTTGCCATCGATTACTTTCTGCTAAGGCTGAAAGTCTTCTCCGTTGCCAGAGACGGATACGATTATCGAAGGAGCAGTCTAAATCAAAACAGCCAAAATCTTAATTTTTTTAACCAAAGTTCGCCTAAATTAAATTATTGTTATTAAAATTACACTGATGCAATGTCTGAGAAGTATCCCGTTTTTTTTTTTTGGCAAAAAAAAGTATTGTCCCTATTTATTAAAATTATTACTTCGTGGCGAGAAATAGTTACAAGAATAGTTACAAAGGTCAAAATAGTTGGCTGTATGATTTTCGACGTTTCCCGTTTCAAAAAGCGCCAGTTTCAAAAATGTCCGTTTTCGTCGTTAGCCGTTTTCGTCGGAGTGCGCGACAATTCACGCCGTGGACAATTCACGCCCGGGACAATTCACGCGGGACAATTCACGCCGTGGACAATTCACGCCCGTGGACAATTCACGCCCGTGGACAATTCACGCCCGGGACAATTCACCCGTGGACAATTCACGCCCGGGACAATTCACGCCGGGACGATTCACGCCCCAGGACAATTCACGCCCCTAGATAATTCATATTAAGTAACTTTATTTATTTACTTTTCTATTTATCAAACCGTCTAAATCACCCAGAATCGGGTAATGAGGTAGCTACACACCCTGAAGAGTTTAGTTATTTAGTAACTCTGACTCGCACCCCTCACTCTCACCCAACAGGGAAAAGACACTATCGTAAGATTCGCAGGAATTTTAATTTTTTAGTCTGAACACCAAATCAAGGGTCTTCCACTTAGATCAAAATTTTTCAAAATTTTTCGGGTTCCAAAACTTGCTTTCTGACTCATTCGGCATGCTGAAGATAGTTTGATAGTGGGTAAATGCCGTTTTGAAGGGTATTTGAGTTTTTTTAAAATCATTGTACTCGAATACCCAAAAACATCAAACTAAACCTTATATTTTACTACTATTATCAAAGCATCTTCAACATGTCCGATTATTAATACAGAAAACAGTTTTGGAACATGAAAAACGTAAAAAAATTTTGCTCCAAGTGGTCGACCACTTGGTTTTGTTGTACCCAAATAGTCGTACCAGGTTGGGGAACTTAGGTAGTGTAGTGATACGGACCGGGTAGTAATATTTTGTCTTGTAAAGAACTTTTAAAATTAGAATTTTTCTATGATCCAACCTCAATTCTACTGAATAACCCATGCATCAACAAAACCAAGTGGTCGTCCACTTGGAGCAAAAATTTTTACGTTTTTTCATGTTAAAATAGTGCGCAGGTTCATCCCACTAGTGGCGCGCAAATTTTGTTTGGCTTGTTTGGCCATTCTGGGATTAGACTTTTTTAACGTTAGATTCGGAATCACCCGACCCAAATTACCCCTAGAACTGGTCAAACAAGTCAAAATAAATAGTATGTTACCACTTGGGATCGAACCGCAACCTGCCACCCATTTTGGGTCAAAAAACGCGAACGCTACGCACTGCGCCATGAAGCCTATATGTTGAAACCTAAATGGCTTCCCCCTCTTTTAACACCACCAGAATTTGAACCTGTAACCTATTAGCGCATCAATTTAACAGACATCATTAACCAGGATATAAATTTAGCGCCGAGAATTATCTAGGGGCGTGAATTATATAGGGCGTGAATTGTCCTGGGCGTGAATCGTCCGGGCGTGAATTGTCCCGGCGTGAATTGTCCCCGGGCGTGAATTTCCCGGGCGTGAATCGTCTCGGGCGTGAATTGTCCTGGGCGTGTATTGTTCGTGTACGTTTTCGTCATTAGCCGTTTTGAGTGATATAAATTTGATCTCTTTACCGTTTTGGGACAAATTTTTTTTGGAGATTTTGGTTTTCGATAATATTTTTTTACAATTTTTTGTCCTCAAAAAAATAAGTTGAAATTTTTCTTTTCACAAAAATTTGTTTGGAAATTCGCTAATATCGGGATCCTGTCTGCAGTCTCTTTTAGGATATCCTTTTTAGATGTCACGCTGAAATTCAAACAAAGCATTTTTCTGATTCAAAATCGTTGATGAACCAGGTTAATAAGACCAAAATTTCGATTTTACTTAACCAAATCCTGAAACTGGTTAGGTACCCTATGGTCAGGTGATATCCACCCGGTTGCCTGAAAAAATTTGACCTTACTTGAATACCCCCCCCCCTCAAATCAACTTTTTTAAAAGTGTTTCCAACAACCTATATCGACCTAAAAATGTATGCATACCAGAGTTTATTTATGCGGTAGCCCCAGTCAAGAAAACTATGTTCAACGTCTTCTTTTTTTTTAAAATTGCCCTTTTTGGTTCCATTTCCACCCAATACAGACCTAAACCCCTTTAAAATGGTCAAAATGGGTCATTTGGTTGTCCCAAAACTCAGTTTTTTATTGACCGAACTTAAAAATAATGTCTTTTTTGAACTCCTGAGCCATTTAGTCGATATAGGGTGTTTGAAACACTTTGAAAAAAAGTTGATTTGGGGTGGGGGTATATCCAAGTAGCGCCAAATTTTAAAATTCAAAAACAAACCATCCTCTCATACTCGAAATTGCGTGCCGAATCCTGTTTGACAGGACCATAACTTCATTTTCATCACTCAAATCCCAACCTCGGGTAGTACCACCGGGCAGTGGATATTCACCTGCTGGCCTGAAAAAAGAAAATTTGGTCAACATCAAAAACAAACCACTTATTCTGACGTTAAATCGTGTGGGAATCAGTTAATTAGAACCGAAATTTAATATTTCAACCCGAATCAGAAAACCCGGTGTACCCTGGGTAGTAGATATCTACTTGGCTGGTCTGATAAATTAAGAGCGGCACGAATGATCCACACCGAATTGATCCCCATACAAATTATCCACACTTTTCAAATTTTACGCGTTTTGAAAAATTTTTGCGGAATTTAATTTAAGTCTGAACCAACTAAACCAAGTGGTCGTCCACTTGGATCATTTTTATTTTTTTTTTATGTTTTCATGTTCCGAAAACCTGTTTTTCAGACTGACTAGACATTCTGAAGACGGTTTGATAGTGGTAAAATACCTTTTCTCTGGTATTTTTAGAGTATCGGCAATAATTGATTTTGGTGAAATCAGTTATTGCCTTAACTCAAAAAATAACTCGAGAAATGCATTTTACCACTGTCAAACCATCTCAGCATGCTCGAATTAGTCCAGAAAACAAGTTTGGAACATGTAAAACGTAAAAAAAAAATTTTGCTCCAAGTGGACGACCACTTGGTTTAGTTGGTTCAGACTGAAAAATTTAAATTCCCGCAAATTTGGATATAATTCAAAACATTACCGCAATGTTCGCCTTAATGCATCAGTAATCGTGGTTTGTTAAGACCGAAATTGCATTTCACTTACCTATATCCCGAAGCCGAATAGGTAGCCTAGAATCAGCTGAATATTCCTACTGAATAGCTCGAAAAATCTTCAAAAATTTTTAAAACAAATCTAACAATCATACTTAAAATGGCATAGAAACATTCGAAGGACCAACAAGAATTCACTAACTGTAACACCAAACTCCCAGTGGTTACGCATGGGCAAATAGATGCCAGTAAATCTATTACAAAAGGTAAGTAGTAGGCCTGCATGTGGTGGCGGGTATAATAGTAGGTGGGTTTAAGCACCAGTTAGGTGTTATGTAAACCTGAATACAGGATGGTGAAAAAAATTGGAGTCTTCGACGATTTCTATGTACATATACTTGAGAAGAACGGATAAAATTACCTATAACAACGTTTTCCAAGAAAGAATTTCAGAAAAAGATAACATGAAAAAAGAAATTTTTCCGAACTCATTTTCTCAAAAAAGCTCAAATTTTTAAATTCATTTCTTCAAAAAAACTCGAATTCCCAAATTCATCTTTTCGAAAACGGAATATTTTCAAAAAAGCCCTGAAAGCGACAATGCCGAAAGGTAACGACGAAGACGGAAACCAAATTTTTGAAACTGCGGCTTTTTGAAAACGGGAAACGCCGAAAATCAATACAGCCAAAATAGTCACAGCTGTAGCTATTTTTCAAATGCAAAAAATTTGTAACTAATTTCCCGCAAATAGTTACAAAAAGCTCATCCTTGCCTCACACACCCTTTCAAAATTTGGAATCTTAGTGTAATAGGAAAATTTGGCGCCAAAAGAAAATTATCAAAATGGTCGATTTGAGCGTTTTTGTTCATACTTCTGATGGTTTTTATATTTTTGTTTTTGGCATTCTCATACCCAACATTTTTTCACATGCAGGGCTTTCGAACTGAGCCATCACTTGCCCCATGAAACAGTTTGAAAATTCGAAACCACAATAAATTTCTTTGAAATTTTTCAGAAAAAAAGTCGTCGTCTCATTACATGATGAGATCTGGCCAGTTTCTGTGTCTAATTTTTCTTAAACAAAACCGGACTAGATGGAGAAAGTTAAATTTGCCTGATTTTGTACCAAGGACGTATGCAAAAAATCAAATTAGGATTCTAATGCAAAGTTAGACGGAAAAACCAAACACCCTATTTTACTCGGGAAAATGGCAGTTGTTTGCTTCAAAATA